>PDNB01000110.1:0-104876 GCA_002573585.1 Helicocarpus griseus UAMH5409 | reverse complement strand
CCCCCCTCTTTCTGTGTTGGTTCGTAATGAACAAGCCTGTCTGTGTTTTCTGGTGCTATGTCATCTTCGGGTATCATGGAATTGATTCTTGTTTCTATACAGTGCTTTCTCCCTTTTTTTTTTTTTTTTTTTTTTCCATTTGCATTAGAGAGATGTATTTTGTGTTGAGCTTTCTTTTTTATGTTGGTTGTCGCTATTTGTGTGCTTGTCTATCGGCTCGCTGAGGGCTGTTTTGTGTTTGACTGGACTGGCTGATTTGATTGCTTTGGGGCGTTGGGGTTTGTTATATATGTCTCCTTTTCTAGGGTATGTAAAAATTTTATATAATTATTTCTATGGAACTAATATGATATGTTGTAAGATGATATGGCGTATAAATAAGCAAATTGCATGGTCATGCTCTGTATAGCCTTGATTCGTTCTGTCTGCTAACATATGAAAAGCGCACATAAGGGGTAATGATTGCTAAGGTCAGGTGTTCTGTGTGAAAAGCTACTTGACAGACTCGGTTAGACATTCTACGGAGTAGTTAGTTTTATTTTAAAATAATCAAGCAGTCGAGTAAAGCTTGCTGTAGCATGCCTCCCCTTTCACTGATTTGGACAATGATTCAAGATATACCAGCATGTTCAGTCGATATATGAGGGGGAAAAAGACAGGATTAGGAAAAAGTGCCACAAAAATAATGAAAGAGGAAGATAGAAGAGATGGAAAAATAAAAGTGAAAAATTACTAAATAAAGACCTAGTGTGTCCGCACATGGTCACTTCGACGCCTTTGCAACTGTCTCCTCAGGCATATCCGAATCAGATTCAGACGGAAAGCAGATTGAACCCCTTTCATCTAGCTTAATACTGTACCCCGAAAACAGCCCAATTCCTGTCCAACTCTTCAAATTCTGCCTCTTTGGGTTCCCGCTCATGTTTTTCTATTATCCCCACACGGCCAACCTCATAACAAGATCCTTGAAAAATTGTTTGCAATAAAGGGTGACTGGGTGTTTGGCGCCGAGCACTTCTCCATTAATCTTGACCAACGTCTTGAGCAACTTCATGGCATCCTGCCAATGTGCCATTTTCTTGTATGTAAACGCCAACAGGGTCATGCTTGTCAACGTTTCTGGATATTCAGTACCCAACGTCCGTTTTCTACCACAAACACTTTGGCAAAGTAAACCCTCTGCATTTTCCCATTGCCCAAGTAATAGCAAGGTCCTTCCCCTGTTTGTCAAGATGGTCAATGTGGCTGGATCGAAGAATTCAAAAGCCCTAGAGCTCAATGTAAATACATTGGTTTCCATTCTGTCTGCTTCTTTGAGCATTCCTTGATCTCTATAGATTAGTGCCTTATAAGCCATGCTGCTGAGGGTGTCTGGGTGCTTTTCTCCCAAAACCCGTTTCCGAATCGTCAGGCATTGCTCATTCAGTTCTTCCGACTTGTTCCAGTAACCTCGCTTTGCATAGATTGATACCAGGTCTGCCATGCTTGCCAATGTCGTTGGATCTTCTGGTCCCCAGATCCTTCGCCTGGAATCTAGCACCTTCCTCTGGATTTCTTCTGCTTTTTGCCAAAGCTGTAAATGGCAGCATGTCAATGCTAGACCTGATCTAGCACTTAACGTAACTTCATCATCCTCTACCAGCAGCTCTTGTAGCCGCCCGATGATATATTTGCCCCAATAATGCTCGATTCCGTATTTGCCAATGTCGAGATACACCTCTGCCCGTTTTCTATCAGCTAGTAACGTGTCTAGGTCGGTTTGGTTAAGCACGCCTCTTCTAAGAGGGAGACACTTCCAACCTTCGCTGCATGATAAGCCAGAACCACCTTCTTTTGAAACATAGCAGGCCAATCGATTAAAGAGTTTCGCCCGTGCCTCGCACGGCCTCTCAACACGTAAGAGATGCTAAGAGCTTCCAATATATGCGGCAAATATTCCATCCAGGCGGTCTGGTCCGGGTCTTCTTCGACTTGCTCCCACAATTTTTTCAGAATAATCTCAACATAGTCCTTAATGAGTTCAAAATCGCCTTTAATCAACCACACCCGAGAAAACTGGTGAGCAAGATGTTGTGTTTTGAAAGTTTCGTTCATCGAATCGGCTGTTACTAGTGAGTAGGATTGGAGAACATGTAGTGAACGTAAAAATTCGGCCTCGTCCTCCAATTCGGGGATAATAAATTTGGGAATGCCCTTTTTAGCAACACAGCTCATGTAAAACAGAAAAGCTGCCGCTGCGGAGTGGTCATTAATGATTTTTTTCAGAGTTATCAAGTAAGCCATTAGTGCAGCATCGCTTTCTTTATAGAGGAGATTAACGCAGGTGCGACGGGTCCTGGCGCAATCAATATGAAAAAATCTTGGCTGAATAATTCTCGATATTCGGGAATTTTTATCTAATTCACGTTCATATATGATGATGCCTGCCGAGTGGCAACTTCATATCTGTCCAAAAGTTCAAGCAGCGTGTTAACGTTCGGATCGTTAGTAACGCCGTACCAGAGAAGCCGCGACAGTAAATGTTTGCTTTCCTGCTGGTCAGACATAACTGGATATGGCGCCCTCTCGGCGGCTATAAACCGAAGTTCACCCGTTTCCCCCTCTCAGTGTAAAATAGATTGGTCGGCCTGAGAGGTGCGGGAGGTACTAGTATCCTACTATGAATCGAGCAAGATAGTATGCTTGGGCAGGAACACAAAAATGTCAGAGGGTTGGAGACCTATTGAAGCGTGTGCGAAACCGAGAGTGACCTGGATTTACCGTCAGTCAGAGAATGAGAAGATATAGCAGGTGGTCACCTTGTAATTCGAGGGGCCGAAGACTTACCGGGTTACGGCAAGGGCCGTCAAAGCAAGGATTTATGAGCATAATAATAATAAGCAGAACCTGATAGTATGGTCGATATTGATGATGATTTCAAGATGGCAGGATAGAACTGAGCAAGGCAAAAAGGAATGAGAAACTGCGGATGTGAGTAGCATGTATATATATTAAAGATTTGGAACGAAGGAAAGGGAATAATGCTGCTTAGCTATTTAGTTATTACATTTGACTGCTAGGGTATAAATCTAGCAGCCGCCATGTTCCGCCGACAAGATCTCTATGACAGATAAATGGACTTGGCTATTCTTTTCCCCCTCCAGCGAAGATCCTGAAGTCATTTTCTGGAAATTTTGTCCATATTCAGTAGACGGGAAACAGAAAGAGCAATATTATTAATGTTATTGATTTTTTTTTTTATCTTTGAATGCCGGATGTCTGATGTTGGAGTTCAAGTCGTAGTGAGAATGAGATGGTTGTTGCTAACACCAGGTGAAAGGGCGCTAGGCCGCAATAGGAAAGCCAGGGCTTCTTCCAAGGTTCCACCCATCTGGGCACCAACTCATTAACGTCTTATCCAATCGTGAACACAAGGTATGGGAGACAAAAGAAAAAGCAAAGAGAAAAGAAATAAGAAAAGGAACACAAAGGCGAATGAGGAACTTGAAGATATGGGGAAGGGAGGGCGAGCCCACCCCGTAGACATCATTTCTTCCTCCTAACATTCCGAGCGTTAAATCTGAACCAAAATACGGATTACATATCGAATTCCAATGCAAACCGCCCATAAAGGACGGTATGGTACAACTCCAATGTTTTCTAGGACCTCAACGTCAGCGGGCGGCTCCACCCCGCGTCTTCTCCCTGGCACGCAACACTTCATCACTCAGCTTGAGCCCCAGTTTCACATAAGCATCGGCAAGGCAACTTGCTCCATTAAGAACGTCCGGATGATCGGGGCGAAGAATGTCTCTATAGATTGCCTGCGATGGCTCAAGCAACTCTACAGCCTTTTTAGCCCCGTCCTGGGGTATGAGCGTGGACGCAAGTAAGGCCGTGTTCGCCAATGTATCTGGGTGTCTTTTGCCCAGGTTTTGTATTCTCTTGCGTAAGCTCTCACGGAGTAAACCCTCCGCTTCTTTCCACTGTTTGCGAGCTATTTTGATGGCTGCCAAATTTGCCATGCTAGTCCATGTTTCTGAATGCTCATTCCCAAGGACCTGGGTTCTCAATCGACGAATTTTGAGGCTCATCTCTTCTGCTTCTCTGAGCCGCCTCTGATCAAGGTAAATGAGTGCAATATTGGCTTTGCTCCTCAGAGTGTCTGGGTGTTCTTCGTCCAAGGATCCCTCCCTGGTTTCGATCACAGTAAGCAATAATTTCTCGCCTTTTTCATATCGGCCCTGGTTTTTATAAACCAACGCAAGATTCTCCATATTCGCTAAAGTGTCCCGATGGCCTTCTTCCAGAACCCTCTCTTGTATCTCCAAGCACTCGTTGTTCAGACCCTCCGCTTCCTCCCAGCGACCCTGGCTCCTATACGTCGACGCCAGACCCATCACGCATGTCAAGGTTACTTCATGTTCTCGCGTCAGAACTGTATTGCATGCCTGTAGGACCTCTAACTGAATTTTCTCCGCTTCGTCCCAAAGCCCTAGGTGCCAGCGTGTTGATGCCAAAGTCAACTTACAACTTAACGCGTGTTCATAGAGCTCGTTATGCGCGTCGTGACTGTCGTGCTCGTCATCATCATCGTGTTTGTCATGCTCGTTGTGCTCATGGTGCTCGTGATCGTGGTCGTGGTCGTGGTCGTGATCATGATCTCGATCTCGATCCCGGTCTTTATTCAGTAACTTCTCTAGTCCAATGAGGGCTTCCGCGCCATGTTCAAGAGCAGATTGATAATGTCCACAATCCCGGGACACCTCTGCCAGTTTCATTTGAGCCAGCAGCGTGTCCAGATTATGCAGACGATGATGTTTTCTAAGGGTCACACATGTGCGTAGCATGTGCTCTGCTAACTTGAAGTCGCCTTTCTTTTGGAGGTAGCACCCAACTGGAAGAGATAAGCTCGCGTATGCCTCCCATTGCTCTTGAATGAGGTGATAGGAGCTAAGTACATGTATCGCATGTGGTAAGAACTCATTAAAAGGGGGCCCTTCAGGGTTTTCTTCGTTGGTAAGCTGCTGCTGCCACCACTTCCACAAGCGTAACGTGACCCTTGCGTGGTAATGTTCAAACGTTCTGTTCTCTTTTAGCCACTGTTGGGTAAAGCGATGAGCGAAACGTTGCATCTTGAAAGTTCCATTATTTGGATCCGTTATTATCAACGAGTAGGATTGGAGGGTATGTAGTGCGCTTGAAAGCTCAGCTTCACTCCACGTATCGGGAAGGATAAATTTGGGAATTTTCTCATTACCGGCGAGGCAGCTCGCGTAAGACAGAAGCTCTCCTGCTTTGCCAACCTCTGTAACCCTTTTCAAGATTATCATCCAGGTCATCAGTACAGAGGCGTCTTCGTGGTCAGTGCATAAGTAACCAACTTCGCTGCTACCAGATTTCTTCCGGTAGTGCTTGATTATCCGTTGATAGTCGGAGATTCTGATCTTATTTGCATTCATATAGAACACTGCTTGCTGAATGGCAAGGGCCTCGTGAGCCAAATCCTCAAGCAGCTTGCCAGCGCTTGCATCATTCTCACTGACGTCGTACCATAAAAGAGGTAGCAGCAATTTGCTCGCTGACGGGTCCAGCATCTCGAGGTGTTTGGCAACGACTGTAAGCCCAAAGACAAAGGGTTTCTATCCTTGGAAAAATATAGATTGATCCGTCGACAGGGCAGATAGAGATTCTAGAAGTTGAGCATGCGAGATCGCTTACACAGTACTTTCGGCCTAGATCACTTGTTAGGAGCTGTTCTCTGGATGGACAAACAAGCCCAATGGGGGCCGGATATCTAGCCGTCAGTCATATGGGTCTGGGGATGCCTTTCATACCGGGTTGCAGTAATTCCCGCCACAACAAGGCGTTGATTGATGCACAAATAATAAAATCTAACAATATGTTCAGCAACAGCGTTGATAATGAAAGTCTGGACTTCGAGTGTCAACTAGCGAAATATGACTTTCAAACAAGTAAGTGGAACGGAGCGAGTATACTGAATAGTAAGAGCAAGGACGCGTATTGGTGGCAATATTTATAAAGAATTAATGAAAAAAGGGGCGTACTGCACTGCTAGGAATGAACCGAATAGCCACGATATTCTACCGAGTTTTTCACCGTAGGTTCCAATACGGCAGACACCGTGCAGTGGCATGTCTCTGGGCAACTGCTTCTTCCATAGTGCGGATTGTTTCAGCTTGACAAAGCTGATGGCGCTGCATGTAACATCCCCGTGGCTTTGTTTTCTTTGACCGTGGAAGGACATATGCACCCTCAACCACAATGATGATTATCAGGAAATTTTAACACGATAAATGATAAACGATCGCCCAAAACTTCAGTGGATTGTCTCGAATCAAAGAGGGGAATTGCCGCCGGCTTAGTTCCAGTCACAATCCAGCATCTTTAACTTAGCAAACTTCAGGTTGTCCTCTTGTATGTTCCGCCTTCCGAAGCACATAAAGCATAACTAGGTACTCATAACCCTGATAAACCATATCCAGCAAACTCTGAGACCAGGCGTCATTGGGATACTTCGCATCACCAAAGCATCCATCCAACCAAGCGCATGAAAGAGTCATCAGTATCCTCATCTGCCGTCTCCCTCCCCTCAATTTTATCCCGCTCCTTCCTAGCCTCTAGCATGAGCTGCTTTGTCATAATCCCCCACCCACCCCTCAATACCAGCCAAAAACCACAATGACCGAGCGAGGTGACCTTGCATCTCAGGCGTTCCCCGACTCATATCTATTATCTCCCGGTAATATTTCGCCGCCAGCGCATCCTCACCTCCTTCCTCCAACATGCGCCCCACAGTGAACATTGAATCCGCCACTCGCGGCCCCTTTTTTCCAAACAGCCCTTTACGGATAGAAATCGTCTGCAATGCAAGCTGCTTTGCTTCTTTCTTCAATCCTTCAGCATGCTTGATTCTGGCCAGGAGAATAATGTTCCCACTATGTTTCGGGTACTTGAACTGCATGATCTGCTTTTCAGCCAGGTCTTGCAGCTGCCAGCAACGCAGTAGTGCTGTCAGCGCTTCTTCTGGTTGTCCTGCTCGAAGGTGCGTCAAGGCGTATGTCGCTTAGATCCTACTCATAAGGAGTGTATCGTCTATGGTATGGATATCGACCGCTTTTGAGAGGTATTCAAAGGCCTCCTTGACGTTCCCTTGCCCCGCATAACTGCAGGCAATTGAGCTGTAAACGTTTGCGACTGAGGGAGAATTCGGTCCGTAAAGCGCCTCTCTCAGGCTGACTGCTTGTTGATATGCAGACAATGCAGCCTTGGGGCGCGCTAAGTCTAGTGCAATGTGTCCTAGATAGCGATATGCTTGTGCATAATTCTGAGTGGGTGGCCTCAGATTAAGTTGTAAGCCAAATCTAAAGAAGGATTGCGCGGTTGTCGGCTTTTCCTTCTCCCAAAGATACCTATTGAAGTATGTGTGTTAGGCCTTTACGTAGCTATGTAACCTTCCTGGTATTAGCTAAAGAGACAAACTCACGTTCCAGCACGAAATATCAGTTCTGCAAAAATCTCTATATCGGCAACTGTGAGGGAGTGGGTTTCAACCAATCTCATGAGCCAGGTGATATGTGGAAAAATCTGCTGGAAGGCCTCCCACGATTGCCAGCCATCGTCATGATGATTCGTTGTTTCATTCCAGCTATTAGGAAAACTGTACGAAAGCATCCTGATTGCCGATTTGAGAAAAACTGATGTGTCCGACGGCGTCAAACGTGAAAATACCGTAAATTGAACGAGACGATGAATTGATAGAGCTTTACGGGCCGATAGGTGGCTGACCAGTGACGCTTTTGTAAGGCCAACCACGGCGTCCCGGAAAATGTTATCAGATAAGCGGATGACCCTACATTACCATTTCAACAATCTACTTACTCGGAGTCGTAAATAAAAAACCGTAGATCAGGTTCACAGATATTTGCCCTTGCGTTCGTCATGATTGACTCTGGGATATTATCAGGATCGAAGAAAGAGAGGAAATTGAGTAGTGTCTTGGATTCGGTGGAGAGGCGCTCAAAAGAAGCTTCCCAAACGGTATCCAGTGTATGCCCATATTGCATCGGCGGGACGGAACTCGCATATATCCTCTTAGCTAATTTCTTGTAAACTGGCAGAAACTCTTCATAAGAATAACTGCGATCATTCATAAATTCACTAATTCGGACCATGGCGAGTGGTAAATCACCGAGAAGTCGAAATATTTCCCTTGCCGCTGCTACATCGCTTTCCCGCGAGGGCCGCAGGCCAGTCATTAAATGGAGAACATCAAGACTTTCTCAGCAGAAAAGGATTGAAGATGTATCACTTCGCTGGTTAATTTTGTTGCGAGTGACCGGGACCGACAGGTTACGATAATGGATCCCTTGGGACTCGCTGGCCAAATCTGTTCAAGTAGGTCGTGTTGCTCAACGTTGTCGAATATCAGAAGAAAGTCTTTGCCAGAGCTATTCAACCAATCCCTTAATCTCTGAATCAACCTGGTAATCATCTTCGCTGTCTCCAGCCTTTCGCAGACCAAGCTTTGTCGCAAATGTCACTAATGTCAGGGTCAATTTCAGTTGGGTTTCGGCCGGTATCCATAATACAACGTCGTAGGCATCCAGGGATGTGTTGGCGTACTGCAAGGCAAGTTGAGTTATACCAACCCCGCCTTCTCCGTAGATTGCTATAACTTCCAGTTTCTTATAGTTGTACGGACAAAGGCCTTTTTGTAGGATATCCATCTCGACCGATCTACCAAAATACCTGGTGTTGAGACCGTATGGTACCATGTGGCAGGAAAAATAGATATCCTCCCTTTGGGAATCCCTCAAGTTTTGGGTTGTCTTGACCATGTTAGCCGTTTTGGTTTTCCCCGAGAGCTTAATATCATTAGCTCTCTCATCGACGATTTCGGAAAGGTGGCGGAGGTTCATTATGTCTCTTGAGATATCACCAGTGAACTCCGTCCAAGCAATTGGACTTTTTGTCAAGTTTGAATTGCTTTTGAAGAAAACAATGGAATGCGCAAAGAAGACTATAACCCGGACATACGCGTCAACAAGAGCACTTTCAAGTACCGGCGTCATAGGAAGTTCCTCTTATATTGGCGAAATCTGGGCAGGGCTCGGTCTAACTCTTCGAACACGTCGAGAAGTCCAGGCAGTCTGGATGGAACCAACTGCAGTTGGTCAGCCCGCCGTGAAATCATGAACGGAAGAAGCTACATCGAGCTACCTTAAAAATAAGCCTAACAGACCCCCATAATATGGCTGCAACTCGACAACTCGTCCCTAGAACTAAAGCGAAGAGGGCCATATAGTCGTTTAGATCGAGAAGTACCGACTCAAGTTTTCGCCACAACCTCATCCAGCTTCCAAAAGCGCTGGCATTGACAGACACCAGATCCTTGGTGTGTTGAAGCAGGCCATTTGAGCTATAGGAACTCCAGATATCTGGGTCAATTCTGGGGCTTTTTGCATCCGCTCTTTTCGACTCCTGGCGGTACTTGGCAATGGCTGTCTGCCATAGCGGACTGATGTGACGCTCATCGTCAGGGTCGCCTTGTGGGGCCAGGGGGACTTTGATGGATTTCATAGTTCGCCGGTAATGACAAGTCAAGATACGAAGCTCAACACAACACCAACGCCAGGATAGTTTTCTCCTCACCACAGTCCGGTGTGTCTTGTGGGAGGTTGTCGGGCAGATGTCACCTGACTTTGTATTGTTCACCCCGGAAAGTTCGATTCTCACCCTTAAGAAGCTGCCTCCATATATTTCTGAAACCGTGTGTGACTGCGCCATTACTCGCAATAGACACTTTAACTAAATTAAATAGACGTAATGCGTATTCGACTAGGAAACAGTACAAAGTATGATATTGAGCCGCAAAATCTTGCTGATCCGTAAGAGAAGGCTAAAAGAAATCCATGCTGGATTGGGAGAGAAAGTGATTAAAAATTATCATTTAAGAAGATAATATTGCACCTCAGATAGTCAGGTGGATTGCCCAGGGGATGCTTCGAAAAGAGCATGTCACCAATTGAGTATATTGAGAAGGGGCAATACGACTTCAAGGCTGCGACGAGGACAGAGACGGCCAGATTTCGCGATTGAAAAATAAACCATGACGTAATGTATAGCTTTTAGAAGTAGAATGAAACACACAAAACATACCTCAATAGAGTACTGCACTATATCGATGTTGAAGCAGCTGGAGGCGTCTGCTGGATTGTAATGAGAGAGTTGTTGCTGATATCAGAAATTGGCTTGAAGCCGCCGGAGACCACATGTCACATGACGTGCTAAATAGCTCCCCGCACGGAATAGCGGGCGAGTGACATCCATGGATGTGCCATGACGCAGGCCGGCTCAGCCCTGCCACGTGAATGCGGTGCCTTACCTAACCACCTCAACCCCAGCTTCAGCCATCATCAATCATCATCATCAACACTATCAACACTACGGCTTTTCTTAGCTGCCTGAACACTGCCTATGCTCCTATCTTATCTAACATTCATATATCAATTTACCAGATAACTAAGCCAATTGCTCTGTCTATGCTTTTAGTTTTTAGGCTGCTCCATTCCGTATAACGAGCACAACCGTTGTTTGAAATCCCACCCCCAAACTCCACTCCGGCTCAGCCGATCTCGCCGTCTCCAGTGTCCTTGCTACGCAAGAGGCCTGGTCACAATGGATCATAGCGACTTTGATAGTGTGTCTTGGAGAAATCCCGATAGTGATGTTTCAAGGCCAACAACTTCGGGCACGGATGCTGAGGACGCCGACAGACCGAGCCTCGATATCAATGGGAAACGCCGGATGAGTTCAACGGAAGACGAGTCGCAACTTGGCCGGCACCCTGCAGGGGATATTGCTGGGCTCGGAGACGGTATACTAGAATGCACAGTAGACACACCATTGAAGGAGAGCGGAGGCACAAAGGATGCTTACATTTCCTATCTCATCACCACCCATGTTCGTATACCCTCTTTGGCGGGCCAATTCCCTACACTATGACCGTATAACTAACATAGTGTACTTGCGATATCTGTCAGACCGACTTCAAATCTTTCCAAAAACCAGACTTCACTGTGCGCCGTCGCTTCTCAGATTTCTACTTTCTATACAATACCCTATTTCGCGAATATCCGGCATGCGCTATACCCCCTTTACCAGACAAACATAAGATGGAATATGTCCGCGGCGATAGATTTGGCTCGGATTTCACCAATCGCCGAGCTTGGTCTCTCCACCGATTCCTTAAGCGTCTATCTCTTCACCCTGTCCTTCGACGTGCACCGATCTTAGTTGTGTTCCTTGAATCGCAAGATTGGAACGCGCATATGCGATTACGCCCGTCGCGTACCTCCACCAATACCTCCGATGGTGGCGGGCCAACGGGAATCTTCGACAATTTCGCAGATACCTTTGTTAACGCTTTTACTAAAATACATAAACCTGACAAGCGGTTCATCGAAGTGCGGGAGAAAGCTGACAAGCTCGACGAGGACCTGACTCATGTCGAGAAGATAGTGGCAAGAGTAGCCAGACGAGAATCGGACCTAGAGACAGACTATAACGACTTGGCAACACAGTTTCGGAAACTTGTCGTGCTAGAGCCAGACGTTGAAGCACCCTTGCAAATATTCGCCGCCTCAATAGAAGAGACCGCCAGGGGCATAAAGACACTCAAAGAGCACACAGACCAAAACTATTTGGGAAGCCTACGGGACATGGATGCCTACATCAGCTCTGTTAAAGGCCTTTTGAAAACCCGCGAACAAAAACAACTAGACTTTGAAGCCCTCGTAGACTATCGGAACAAAGCGGTCTCTGATCGTGATGTCCTAGCCAACAACCCAGCCTCCTACTACTCGCCTAATCCCCTCACCAGCAACCCTGCTTCATTCATCCGCTCCAAAATGGAAGACATGCGAGGTGTCGATCACGAACAGTCCCGCAGAGAGCGCATTCGCAAGCTAGAATTGCGCATCGATGAATTAACTCGCGAAGTCGAGAGCTCCAAAACCACATCAGAAATGTTCGATGAAGAGGTCGTCAGGGAGGTGGCGGATTTTGAGCGCATAAAGGCGGTTGAGTTTCGCGATACCTTGGGAGCGTTGGCAGAGAAGCATGTGGAGTTCTACCAGGGAGTATTGGCGACGTGGGAACGATTTATCGTCGAAATGGATGACGTAGAAGGGGGCTCAAGTCAGGAGCATCAGAAGGGACGGAGTTCGGACGGTGGACTTGTTGGAATGGGACATTCATGAAATTTCATTGAGTGGGACAGATGGGGCTATTATTACTCTGTCTTTCATGTTATGCGGTCATTGAAAATAGGATCTTAGCACCTAGGCATTGTTGATGGGTTATTGATTAGCTGACAGTTTCTCTTTTTTTATTTCTTTCATGAAGAATGATGGTGATGTGATGATACTACATTATTCTTATGGTATGCATGATGAGCTAATTGAATGCTAATATCATGGAGTATCCTCATCATTCTGCAACTTACTCTATATGTACATGTACTTTCCAGCAGAATAGGAGTGTTTTTAAAGATTGCAATCACACCTATTAGATTATACAATACTATAAATCTTATATGAATGTATATGCAAAAATGAACGTTATGCCTTTGTGCCTCTTTCATGTTTTCAAATGAGGTAGCTCCATCCAGGTATCCCGTCCTGTAGACAACCAACACCAACATAACGCCCGTTCGCAAAACGCAACGCCCAATTAGATCTTATTACCAAATATACTCAATACAATCAAAAACTCAACTCTAAGCGCCCCCCGGAAATCAAATTATTCGATCGCCCTTCAACCCGCTGTAGCGGCGGTGACGTTCTCGTCCTCCTTTCCGTCCTGGTCGTTGTTGTCGTTGCATGCGCACCCATCTGCAACCGCTCAGGCGAAGTTTCCAGCTTCAACTTCAATTTCAGCTTCAGTCGTTCAGCCTGATGGCTCTCGATGGCTCGTAGCTTCTGTAGCTCAGCGCATTCAAAGTCTATGGGGCTGGGTGAGTCTTGTTGTGGATCATAGAGGGCGGGATCTTGAGAGCGCATTTGTAGCCGGCGTTGTCGTTCCTGATACCGTTACGTGAGTACTGGGGATTGTGGAAATGAAATTATGGAATGGAGTTGGGGTGATGCGGTGGATGTTAAACAGGAAGGAACAGAGAATTTACCTCTAGATATAGCTGATTTGCTGTCTTCTCCGCCACGCCGTCCACGCCCTTTGTGAGCTGGAGGTAGATTTCGTGATCGTATTGCATGGGGATTTGTTGCCATTTGCGGCCTTTGGGGGCTGTTGATGCCGGTTCAGCATAGGCGAAGTTGGGGCTTAAGTAGAGGAATTCTGCGTCGTCCATTGAGGGGGGCGGTGATGTTATGATGGAGCTGGTTTGTATTTGAGTGGCCATGTTTTGAGTAGTATATTTCTTAGTAGAGGAGATGGAGGAAGTATGTGGGGAAATATTGAAGCAAAATGTCTTCAATGATTATGATATGGATGTTTTGTATCAATGGACCAAAAGCGGTCGAATCAATCCAATATATAATAGTAAGCTTAGGATGTTTTCTTTTGCCCTCTGAAAACAACCCCGGCACGTAATGAATATGGCCTACGCCAGAGTATGCTAAAATAGTATCCACATGTCTGCATGATAACAGGGCTAGCCAAGGCCCCATCCTTCGGCGACAATTTAGCGGAATTATGCACCCTCAATAAGCCACTTTGGAACAATAAGCCACTTTGGAAGCATTAGACGAAGTTCACCAACTGTCCTAAGCGTTGTTTCGTGAAAGAACGACGCTTTGTTGGCGCCCCGAGCTGCATATTCGCCACTGGTTTGGAGGTCAGAGAGAGACAAAGACAGCCATGGCCACGCAGCAGGGGGCCTGGAAGCAGCTGTCTTAGCGCCCTCCGGGTCGGGTAGTTGGCCCATTTTCTTTACAAACCCGAAAGAGTAATAATGGTGAAAAATTCTCACATCGGGAGCAAGCCAATCAGCGGGGTATCGTTTGCGTGGCTGAGTTGGATGAGTGCATGTAGGAGGGTTACTGGAGTTGGCGTGTTACACCTAACATTGCGCCGTTTGAAAATTTGCAGATGATACTATAATAACATGAGGCAGAGGCAGCCACTCTCACTGTTTGGCGGGCCATTCGGCATCACCGTGTGAAGCTCCATTTGTTATGGTGCATGCGATGATGGCATGGCGGATCTGATTGATAGTGATATCGGGAGCTGCCCCGGGCGATCTCCATCCCTTGCAGAAGTTGGGGTACATCTAAAAATAGTTCTTAAATTTCTTTTTTTCTCTTCGCAGCCCTATATTATGACGTCAGACACGTGAGAACATGGCAGCCATCGTTCGAGACATACAGATGAAGATACAGAGCAATATCAGGGATTGTCAGGATCGACCTCGAGTATGTAGTAGATCTTCAGGTTAGTTGCTAGCACATGCAGAATTATAAATGAAACGTTGCCGCATGAATCCCATATGCAACTTTTTGCGGTTGAAGAGAGCTGAAATTAGGTCGGGATTGATCCCCAAAGCGTATAACTCTCGCATATGGAAATGTTAACTCAGTAGGGTGTTCCTGGAACTAATTAGAGCAATGCACTGTCTGGAACATAATCCGATATCTTGCTATAGGATCAGTCGAACGAGAGGAAATTGACTTTCGAGCTGGAAACTTGATATCACGTGATTTTAACACAGTCACATGACAGTATCTGGGTGTTTGTCTTGTTTGCATCTTAACCACTTCTTGTCTCCAACGACATGTCTGATCTCAACATCAGATATTCGCCAATTGCGCACGCAAGAAGCCGTAGTACAGCCATGCGGCCACTATTTCTTTCTCCACTGCGCTTATACGTTTGCCCGTCATGTAGGCGTGGTCTACAACCGGGGAGGAGGAGGTTCGCTTCGTCCTCCAAGCTCAGTCAACGCCCAGATGTCTACGATATTGTCTGCGTCGGGGGCGGGCCGGCCGGCCTAGGACTTGTAGCTGCTTTGCGTACGGATTATCTCGACTGTCTTATTACTGACGTTTTGCTAACATGCATTGGACCCTTTAGGATCCTCCCCGGTGACCTCTAAGCTCAGGATCGCATTGATTGAAGGCCAAGATCTCTCTAAAGCTAGGTCTTGGAATATGGAGCCCACCCAGTTCTCCAACCGTGTAAGCAGTCTTACACCGTCGTCCGTGTCTTTTCTCAAAGAAATTGGAGCTTGGGAGCATGTTGATGCCACGCGAGTGCAGCCGTACCAGGAGATGGAAGTATGGGACGGAGAAACTGGGGCGCGCATATCCTTCGATTGGTCTCTCGAGCCTCACTCGACTCAAACGCAAAGCATTGCGACAATGACGGAGAACTTGAATCTGACCCGTGCTTTAATCTCAAGGATAGAAGAGTCAGGCGATGGTGTCTCCATATTCTCCAATACTTCTGTATCCGCAATAAACAATGGAGAGGATTATGCGGATGGCCCGGACCTTTCCTCCTGGCCTGTTTTAAGTCTCAAACATTCTTCTCCAACATCAACCCTTCCCGAGCCACCCGCCATCGCTGCACGCCTTCTTATAGGCGCAGACGGAATCAACAGTCCCGTCCGTTCATTTGCAAGCATATCAACCGATGGCTGGGACTATGACCGCCATGGCGTTGTAGCCACTTTAAACACCTCCCAACACGACCATACATTTGGTTTAAACATTGGAACCGCTTACCAGCGCTTCCTTCCTGGCCTAGGCGGTCCTATTGCATTCCTACCCCTCCCGGACAATCACGCCACCCTTGTCTGGTCTACAACCGTGCGAAACGCAACATACCTCAAATCCCTCCCCGCAGAGGCCTTTACCGCCATGGTAAACGCCGCCTTCCGCCTATCCATGACAGACTTAAAATACATGTTCACCCTCCCCTCATCCTCATCATCTTCATCCAGCCCAGACTCTATACCCACTACAACCGAACACGCCGAAGAACTAGCCTGGCGTCTCCAGCACACCCCGCTCCCCTCCGCTCTCCCTCCGTCGGTCACCTCCATACAGCCTGGCACTGTAGCCTCCTTCCCTCTCCGCCATCGCCACGCCTCAACCTACATCTCTCCCCGCGTCACCCTAGTCGGCGATGCCGCTCACGTCATCCACCCGTTAGCCGGACAAGGTCTCAACCTCGGTCTCGGAGATGTAGCCTCACTCTTCCGCACGATCGAATACGCCGTCGATCACGGCATGGACATTGGCGATTTGCTTAGTCTGGAGCGGTACGCTGCTGAGAGATACTATACCAATGCGAAAATTGGCGGCGCGTGCGATCTTTTGCACAAGGCGTATAATGTGCCTGGAAACGGCCCGGTGGCATGGGGGAGGAGTCTTGGTTTGAATGCCGTAGATTCGTTGCCGGGGGTTAAGGGGTTGATTATGAAGATTGCGGCGGGTGTTTAGCCGCGCGCTATCCGCAATTTTATATATGTCAATATTTTTGTCACTCACGAGCGATGTGCTCTGGCGATATTGTATAAGTATTTTGGTTCTTAAGAGTGTTCGAAGATGGCCATTTTCAGAGATAGGGCCAATCTTGTGTAATTGTATGCGAGATATGTCAGGTACAGACGGACGGTTTATATTTTTCTTTTGTCAGTGAGCAAAACCTCTGATCCTTGTAGCCTAGGAAGTCTACTCGGAAGCATAGGCAGATCTATCGGGTAGAGCACGCAGGTTAATAAAACAACAAAGCAAGAACGAGATAGATCAAGAAGATAGAGGCAACCATCCCCTAAATACCTAGAGGGTGGTAGATGTAATAGCAGATGATAAGAATTGTATCGTGCCGATGTGGAAAATTTTTCCTTCTAACATAAAATAAAGATATAAAAAAAGAAACCATCTATTCCCCCTTAACCACCAACCCCTCAACCCCCTTCTCAATTACCGTCTCGTCCTTGCCCTCCCCCGCATTCGTGGCAGCAGCAGCGCTTCTCTTCCGCTCTAGCCGCGCCTTAACCTCCTCCGCCAGCGATGTCAGATTAACCAACACACCATCCTTCTCAGGGTGTCCCTTCTCCAAACCCATCTCCTTGACACGCACCTGGCCAGCAGCCAGCTCGTCCTCGCCAAGGATGACAGCGAAGGGCACGTCGTTGGCTTCTGCGGCCTCGAATTGCTGCATGGGCTTTGGTTTCCGTTTGTAGGAGAATTCAACCTATTGATCCCGGGTGTCAGTAATTGGGCAAAACATACAGGAAGAAGGATCAGCTCACCTTGACACCAGCATCCCACAACCTCCTTGCAACATCCATCCTTTCCTTTAGCAGACCAGTGAACCCCTTCCCGCCAAACGCCATTACATACACATCCACCTCCGTAACTTTCTTATTGTTGCTATTCTCCTGCTCCATGCGTGCTTTGGTTATAGAGAAAATCCGATCGACACCAAACGAAATGCCCACGCAGGGAATCTGAGCACGGTTGGAGAACATGCCAACTAGCTCGTCATATCTGCCGCCGGCAGCGACACTGCCAACGCCTACCGATGGGTCATCCGAGCGGTCATCGTCGTCTTTCTTGGACTTGCTTTTGCTCTTCTTTTGTAGTTTCTGTGCCTCCTCGGTTGTCGGGGTGGCCGCGACGGGTGCAGAGCCTTCTGTGACAACTTCGTAAATGACACCAGTGTAGTAATCCAAGCCACGGGCCAAACTCATGTCGAAGGAAATCTTCTTGAGGACGTCGAAGGCTTCGAGGTAGTCCATTAGCAGCGCCATATCCTCCAGGCCAGCCTTGGCAGATGCGTTTGCGACAAGTGTCTCGTCTGTCATCAGCGACTCGAGAAGTTCTCGTCCACCTTTCCTGACCACGTATGTTTCGATCTTATCCGCGACGGCACCGTCGAGGCCTTTCTCCTCGACCATCTCCCTTCTTACGTCCGCCCATGGTGATTTATCGAGCTTATCAACCGCACTGGAGATGGTCCGAATCTTCTCCTTGGGCACACCACACACTTCAAAGATACCATCGAGAATCTTCCGGTGGTTAATCTTAATAGTATAACTCCCATTCCATCCCAGACCCTCAAACACCTCCGTCGCAATCCTTAGCACCTCCGCATCGGGAACCATAGGATCAAAATTCGCGCCGGCCATGTCGAAATCGCACTGGTAGAACTCGCGCATGCGGCCCTTGGTCATAGCCGGCTGGTCGCGCCGGTACACCTTGGCGATGTGGTAGCGTTTTATGCTGCGGATGTTGGGGTTCATGGCGAGCCATCTGGCAAAGGGTACAGTCAAGTCGTAGCGGAGCGAGCAGATCTCTCCGCCCTGATCTTGCAGGTCGTATATGAGCTTGGAGTCCTCGCCATATTTTCCTGCAAGGATCTCCCGCAGTTCGAAGACGGGGGTGTCGAGGGAGGTTGCGCCGTGGCGCTTGAAAACTTCGGTGATGGTGTTGAAGATGCGGTCGCGGAGGAGGGCGTCGGCGCCTGCCCAGTCCTTGGTGCCCTTGGGGGTCTTGAGGGTGAAGGAGACTTTGTCTTTGCCCATGGTGTCTGTGGAATTGGGAGGAGTGGTGTGGTAGAGTCGCGGGAAGAGAGGGCGGTGGTGGTTTGGAGGGGTTATGGCGGGGTTCGAGAAAGAGTTAGAGATGCGGGTTGGGCAGAGAGAGATGCGGGTCGGGCTGCGGGAGAGAGAGCAACGTCGCAGGGTGCTTGGGGGGGCGAGTCGACCAGTGTGCAGAAGACCCGTAGCTCGAGAGGCCTTCATGCAAGACAGCCCGGAGTGACAATGTAGTTATCAGGGTATTAAAGGAGGAATAAAACGCATTATCTCTGGCGGCGCGATTAATATATTCACTTTTTGCTTTCCGCCGAGTCAGGAACGCGGAGTGGATTAGAGTTACTCCGGCTCCGGGCATCGACTGACTCATCTGCAGAGTCGCCGACTTACATCAAAGAAATAAATACATCCATGGATACAAGAAGGATAAAGAGAATTCAGTCGAATCCTGGGTCGCATTTATTGGTGGTTGGTCGATTGAGCATACTCATGCGTCAGCTAACGTCGGTTGACTCCCCGTCCCTCCCCGGATGACAGAGGCAGCAACCGCTTGACCTACTACTTTTGAACAAACTCCTTGAGCGAAGTTGGCGAGTTTCATACGCAGCGTGCTTATTTCAGTACGGCGTCCGAACCATGGGGTGGGCTTCTTTGCGTTGATTATCCGCGAGAACGGGTGTTGAATTAGGGGGTCAGCCCATTGCCCTATATCAGGATGAAGACCTCCAATTGTTATACTGTGCAGGGCTCAATTTGTCAACCTCGTATACTTGGAGCTATTATTGCTTGAAGAGGCGCATAAATGTTTTGCATTGCAAAACTATCCTAAAAATTTCACTGGACAGCTTTTTCGTCTAGAAAGGGGAAACAAGTTCGATAAACGGTTAAAGTATGGGATTTCTAATGACAGTCATTTGCTTTATTGGATTTGAGAGCCAAGGTATTCATTCGCCATGTTACTACCGTTTAATTGCTAAATCAGCAACTGTCTACACATTTGGAACGGAAGTTTGATGCCAACAACGCTCATTTCAATTCATATCAAAATCTTATCCAATGTTCAATTCAAGTGGAAGGTCAGGGAGCCCACACTGCGACCTTCTTCATCCGGTCAATGAGATGATGAACCTTTCGCGCCGACTCAAAAGACGGATACCCGTCTTCGTCCCCCGTCGCGAATGACTCGTACAAACGAGCCGTGTTGATGACATCGCCCGTGACGCTACTGACATGGGCCGGCTCGTTGCGCTTGAAATCGACCTCCTCGGTCTCTCCCTTCCATCTCTTGAGAAGTACCTTGGCTTCAGACAAGTGGCCCTGTATTTGGATGAAATTGCCGGCCGGGATGGTAAATTGGAGCTCGCCTTCTGTGCCGCTGATAATCCATCGATGTCCGGCCTCGTCGGCCGAGTCCGAGGTGCAGCGCAGAGTGATAGATGCTACGGCACCGCTGTTCAGCACGCCCTGAATAAGGATGTATTCTGGTGCCGTAACCTTGTACGCTGGGTCGACAACGTTTCCGGTATCGTCGAACAAACGGGTCGTTTTTCCATGAGTTTTGAACACTGTCTGAATGTCTTTGAACTCCCCGAGTACGTGCGTGAATGGCTCTAGACCTGTGAGAATTTGTCAGTCATGATGTTTATCGTGCCAAAGGTGGAAATGCGGCTTTTGAATTGAACGGCAACTTACTATGTCCGAGCCCGACATTAATACGGCTCGGTCCGCCTTCCAGGTCCAGGAAGAACTTCACAGCCTCTGGTAGTCCGTCCCAAGTCGAACGGGGCAGGTGAGCAACCCAGCTGGAACTAACAACGTCCCCAATCGCCTTCGAGTCGACCAAGTTTTTGACTTTCCTGAGTGCAAGATCGCCGCGTGCTTGGGCACCGACGATGGTCTTGACCCCGCCCTGTTTAGCAAGCTCGACCAGTTCCTCGACCTCTGGATAGGAATTAGACAGGGGGAATTCAGAAAAGACACTTTTTTTGTTTTCAAGTGCGGTCTTCGCGAGGGCATAGTGCTTATCGACGTGAACACACACAACAATAAGATCGACGTCCGGGTCCCGGGCCAATTCATCAACGGACCCATAGGCTTTAGTGGCGGGATCAAGCTTGTGGTGCTCTATTGACTTGCGCGCCTTTTCAGCGGTGGAGTTACACAGAGCAACAAGTTTGTAGTGTGGAGATTTGGAGATGGAGGTAAGGTGAACGACGCCCCAGGTGCCAGCTCTGATATTCCCACCGTCATAGACGTTGGTGTTCAAACCGATGAGTCCGACGCGGATCGGAGCCATCTTGAATGACGTGTTTAAATGGTGTAGGGTTAAGTTTGAAACGAAGCTTCCAATTCGCAATTTCGATAGGAGGTTGCTAGATTTTCTCTTGCGTTGGTTGTCTCATCGGACGGTCGTTTGTTTCGCCTTTTATATCCCCACAATCCTTCAGCATAGGGTCTTTTCAGCAGCCTCAATCTGACCATATCGTACGTAACTCAAGGCCGCGGAATTCCGAGTATCTCTCGAGCCAACAGCACAGGTTGAACTACAGGAAACGTTTTCAAGGGCTAAACATTAATGCTTCTCGCACGATTTGTGAAAACCAATTATGCCTTTTGTTGGCCCTTTTTCGGGGTAGCCGTTGACGGTTTGTCCAATTCCGACTTTAGACTGCATTAGATGGCGTCGGCCCCCACCTGAACTCCGATTCAACTGGGATTTGACATCGCGTCACCTCGCATTATAAATCCCAAGGCAACACCGCTCGAAATAATTAATAATGTCAATTCTCGGACATTGAAGCCTGAATACCTTTGTCAATTTTGTTTTCTCTTTGAAAACCCCGAATAATGATGTTCGGACTAGATAGGGTGAAGCTCGCCCTAAGCAATGACCAAAACCCCATTTAGGCATTGCTCAATGTATCTATCTCTAAGCTCCTTCCGAACCCCGCGGACTCTAATCGGAGACTTCGAGGTTGAACGTCAGCTTGGATCGGAAAAATTCCAGTGTCCCACAATATCGAAAATCCCAGCCCTATCTCGATCGCAACAATGCCATTGTCAAGGAAAAAGTCCTGTGTGCGATGCAGACAGTCCAAGTTAAGATGCAACCAAGCAATTCCGAGTTGCTCTCGCTGCATCGAGCGTGGTACACGCTGCCTGTATGACGATGGAAACGGGGCTCCTTATGCACGCCATTCAGCATCCAGGACATCTACACCGCAGAGATTTTTGGAGGAGCTATCAGACAGTATTGTACCGCAAGTCGGAGCACTCCCTAGCAGCAACTCTGCTTCAACGCCTTCCATGTTTATAGAACCTCTAACTGAGGCTGGGGATCCCAGGCCTGGCATTGATTTCGAACTAGATTGGATCGCTATCGACGCCGCTGGCAGTGAGTCTTTTAATCTGCCAAAGCTGGACCCAGCGCTAAGCGCGTCGGCAACGCTTTCTCAACAACCTAACTGGACCGGAGTACGTGAGCTCTCTGAGACTGAGGTAGACGCGTCTGGGGCCGAAAGCACGAGTATGAGAGCCAACCCTTCATATATCTTGAACTCGTGGTTCTTAGAAAGAACGACGGCGGTATCAGCTGATTCAGAAAACGATACATCTCGCGTCTCCCTCCAGCCCCGTCGAATCCTTCAGCGGCGACAAATTCTCAGACACTGCGCGCTCAGCGCTGTCGTTGTCGGGCAGCTAACAAGTTTTCCCAAGATGATGATTCAGGGGGAGCGACTGCCGCCATTTATTCGTCCGCCCTGTTACATGCACGAGGATATGGCGTTTGACTGTGCGAAAAGCAGGAGACATAAATGTCTCTCAAAGGAACTAGCGATATGTGCTAGCCTGGTGGAAATGTTTTACTCGCGGACGGCGCAAAATGCCGAGTTCGTGTGGAAGACAATCTACGCCGAGAAGGACAGGCTGAAGCGCGAGGTCAGTGTTATGTAGTCTGAGCTTCGTTTAAGCTGATCAAGGTTTAGGTTGTTCAATACTGATCTCGCTCTTTTCTTTTTGACAGCATGAAAGTCTTGACATGCATCAGCGGCTCGCCGCCTTGCAAGCCATAACAGTTTATATTATACTCCAGGCCCAGGATGTGGAGAGCGCTGATGCCAATGGCGCGCACTCCCTTATAAGCACCGCGGTTGTGAGTCTAATAGTCATCACCGGCCTCAAGTGCTTACAAGACCGCTGACCAACGCCGACCAGGATATTGCAACAAGCGTCTCCCAGAGAATCAAACCAACCACAAACACACTACATGACCCACCATCTCAACAGCGTTGGGTACACAACGAGAGCGCGAGCAGGTCTGCTACTCACAACCCCTGTCCTCTCCAAATAGAGGGATAATCGCCTATACATAGCAACCTAAAAACCCAAACTAACCATCTTACACAACTAGAACATTAATTCTGCTTATCATCATGGACCTCCTGCTGGACGGCTTCCTGGAGGCCCGAAATTTTTGCAACTCCGTATGCAACTACAACTTCCACAAAGCGCCCCTCCCCGCCACACGCGATTTATGGGAGGCTCCAACAAATTTCTCCTGGCGCACCGAGTACGAAAAGTACAACTCCCGGCGCAAGGCACGAAAGACGTTGACGATAGGAGATTTGTTGGAGCTGGATAAGGTTGGGGCATTGAGGCAGTCCGATCTGGAGAATAATGAGGTTGTGGCGGACATTCTGACTTGGTGTGAAGGGTTGGATTCGCTTGGGTCGCTGCTTTGGCAGATCGTGCCGTTTCAGCAGTGGCGGGCAAGGGGTGGGATGGGGGACGTGTGGTAGGGGGTAAAGGTGAGGAGTATGTTTCAAAAAAAAAAAAAAATTCATGAGGTTTTTCGGTGTCTCCCTACCATTCTTTGTAGGCTTCATTTGGTTGATATCAGCAATAATAATGAGAAAAGACTAGAATGAACCCCTTTTTCAAATTCTGATGGGATTTTCTTTTTTCAAGAGGAATCATTATGTAGAAGGACTTGAATGTTTCAATACCAAATAATCTGCTTTGAGATGCGTATGCATGCGCGACGGGCTGGCTCCATTTGACATTTGAAGTCAAACCAGTCAAATGTCAAAATAAGAGGTAGTGAATTCAATTAAACGTGTCTGAATACACGTGAACGGAGTTTTTGAGACCTTTTGAACGTATATTAGCAGTAACAATCAATAATTGAGAGATACACCAGTATGACATACGAAATAGTTAGTGCTCTACATGTAGGTGGGTATATCCCCCGCAAAAATAATCCGGTATTGCAACCCCGGAAATTACCCCATTTGAAAGCATCCGGGACGGATCAGCGTCCCAGATGGAACGGTGCTAGATATGCGACGTGCTTTTCTTTTCTTTTTTTTGGTAAATCCCATAATTCTCCGATGATACGTACGATAATGGTAGTCGTAGTCTACTAACGGAGTACAGAGTACAGTGGACGGGCATGGGGCGGGGGCGGGGGCGGGGTATGACTGCCCCGCATTCTCGATAAAGGGTCTCGAGAGAAACGGAGGAGTTCAAGGTCTGCCATGCATGAGACAGCTATAGTTAATATGAGCAAAATATGCTATTGTCAACTGACAACTGCTATTGCTCGTTATCTTCCACACAACGAAAACATCATCGTACATATTACCCGAAGTCGAACCTGACACACCAATAGTTAAACAAGGAATCTGGATCGTGTGTCACAACCAACTTATGGGATAAATGCGCCGGATGGGATAGGATAGGATGGGAGTACGGGAACGATGATAACGTTGGGGGCCAAAGACATTGCGCGACCTTTCTCGATTTCAGCAACGCTTGGATTGGCTTGGATAATCGTTGCCGTTGTTTTATTAGGAATAACAGATTGACGCAGTTAAGCCCCGCTTGTCACTTTGTCGGCGTCGGTGTAACTTACATCGCTCGGAACTGGAGTTCTCGAGAATCTGATAAAGAAGAGAATGATTTCCCATACAATTTCACCCGTAGCTACCCCGGATTCTATTGAAAGCAAAATCTTCCCGGTCCTCGGAGATCAGATCGTGGAAATGTACTCCGTCAGTATGGTAGATGGGTAAAGGAAAAGAAAAAGAGGGGTTGAAGCTGTAGGATGTTTAGCTACTCAGGGATATTGATATTTTTCCGTCGAACCGAAGCACCTGTAGCTAGCCACCATGGCACTGGGTTTGATATTATTATTATTGTGACAGCAGCCACAAGCAGTCAAAAAGGGGGCTAGTTTGTGAAGCATGCAGCTGCCAGAAACCAGGACTGATAATAAGATGAGCGAAGGAAAAGGCGGGTGGTGATATTGGTAGGGATGGGTTAGCGATATATATACTTCTTTGCAATTTTTGAGGGGAATGGAGTTTAGTGATTGGCTCGTAGGCCATGTAAACCTTGCGATGGTTAAATCCTTTTCAACTTGATACGGGCTATCATTTTTGAGGAGTCGGAGTTCGTCATGAGATTCAAAAGGGCCTCGAAATCGTCAAGTCAAAAGCGAGTCTTGGGATCCGGTAATAATAAGAAGTCAGACAGGATGGAATCAGAAGAAGTGGGAACTGACAGTTGCAGCCTGATGCAACCCATCAGACTAGGATGAGTTCACAGGGCGGCCTAGTAGCAGACCCTGGCGCTGGGGGCGGCATGACCTGCATCGCGGCCAGTGGAAATTGTTGAACCGCCAAAGTCAAAGCGGTGGCTTAGGCTCGTTTGTGGTTGAATTGAGCTTCCCGCGGCAGTTCATACTTACAGACTTGAAGCTTGACCATCACTAGCATCGAATGGGGAATGACTCCTAGCTGCAAACGACGAGATGATGCTAGGCTTCTGGTGGTCCTTGGTTTAAAATGTCCAACAAGGCGTGGATATACTGTACACATGGATAAGAGGCAGGCAGTAGTTTATCAAAGCAAACGAGCACCGATATTCTCCTTGATTAGCCTTGGAATCCTGGTGTTGCTCAAGGGTTACAGTCGAGCCTCGTGGATGGGTGTGTCCTGTGGAACGGTCTTTGATATGGGCTGACACGGCCACGTTCAAAACGTCAAACTGTCAAACGGTCCATCCGAAAACCTAAATGACCTGTTAGTAAAAATATCTAGACGGTGAGATAAAAGTTGGCTGTCAGGTTGGGAGGCTGGGGCACCCATGTGGTATGGGCGCGTAGAATTAGATTCATCTATATCGACGGCTATTTAATTTGGGGGCATTAGCGCCACAGCCCGGTAATATACGAGAGACTGGGTACAGGAGTAGTACATTGGGGCCATAACCAGGACGGAGGGGTTTAGGTGGCTATTAAGATACTCCAAAACTGGGCAGATGCATGGTTGGTACTGTACCTAGGTAGTAGTGATGAGGCGAGAGTTGGGATAGAGACGTAGGAAGCAGTGGGAGTGATTGACACTGCAGACACTGACAGTCTGACAGTCTGTGATAGAAGCCGCAGAGAAGACTGATGGATGCTTCCATTGCTTCCATTGCTTCCATCACGGTGTTCCACCATTCATTCCATGTCCGGTCCAACGTGGGATTCGGAAGGCCTTCCCGACGCCTAAGTGCAGGCTAGGCCCAGGCTAAGTCTAGGCTGGGCATGTCCCTAACTCTAGGCTATGTGTAAAGGCCTTATAGGGGATCTATAGGGGCTCTATAGGGGACTTATAGGGGGGCTTTAGGCACTCGTCGCCTATAAGCTCAGGCGGGGTCCACGCTTAGTCTGGGGCTGGTTGGGGGCTCCCCACTCCACTCGCCAGCCAGGTACACACATGTACCTCCCCCATAGTAATTGGCGGGCAGAGGTACCTGCCACTGCGCCTCCCACCTCCGCCAAGCCACTCCACTTCCTCTCTCTACCTCCCTCTCTCTCTCTCTCAACCTCATCGTCTTTCTCTTGCCCGCACCGTCTTCCGTTTCCCGTCTTCTTCATTTCCTCTCCTCTCCTCCTCTCCTCCTCCCTGTCCCTCCTTATTCACCCCCTACTTTCTTTTCCGCCTACGTTTGGCTCTCTCCCTTCCTCTCTCTCTCTACAACCCCCGTATTCTCTCTTGGCTTTATCCCGGTCACTCTTTGCTACTTTCCTCCGACGCTAACTCCCGCTTCCTGCTCGCCGCCAGATCGCCCCAACCTCTCTCTTCCATACAACTCACCAGCTTAGAGTTATTATTCCTATTTGCCCTAGTTATTCCTATCCTAAATTGGCCTTAGTTTTACCCCTTGAACCTGTTGTTCGTTTCTTATTGCCTTCCCTATCGGCTTCGTCGCATTTGTCCTCGGGGCTTGCGGCTCGCCTTATTCTGCCACACTGTTTCTCCGCGTTCTTGTTTCAATCAATCATTTACTCTTCGCTACTCCGAAGCCCACCTTGACGCGAACCTTTTCACCCTCTCTAGCGGGCTAGACAGTCGAGGTCTGCCGCAGTGCGGCGGCCGTGAGTTGACGGGTTGGGTCGCATTGTTGTCGTGTGCTCCCTTTCACCATGGCGCCCTTCTTCGGCAAGTTAAGAAGCAATGCGGTACGGCTCTTTCTTGATATCATATATTGCCTTCCTGCATATATAGAACTAATGCGATTGTGTCATTATATAGGGATCTAGCGCCCAAGTCTCTGCCTCTTCCCCCGCCAAGAAGGAGAATGCTCCCCCGCCTATGACGCCGCTGGAGAAAATGTTGCAGAATGCTGGCCCGCTGCGGAATGACGGCAGTGATAAGTTTTTTGGAATGGAGAATGTGAGTCCTTTGCAATTGTCTGGGGAGTTGGGGAAGCAGAGTGCTAATATTCGAATCACTACCGGCAGGCCCAATATGGAAATACTTGGTTGGTCCTACCTCGTCGACATATAGGTTGTGCTTTTTGCTAATCTTGATAGTTATTGCAATTCGATTCTCCAATGTCTTTATTACTCAGTCCCCTTTCGAGAATCTGTTATCAATTACCCTAGACGCTCCCCGATAGAATCCCTCAACGAATCCCTCGCGAAAAATTTACATTACCCAGATCCAAATGCGCAGTTAGAAGACACACAATCCAAACAAAAAGCCGGCAATAATATTGCCGTTAGATCGGGCGGCGTTCCCCCGACACAACCACAGAAGCCAGAAGATAAAGATTCGCCGGAATACAAGAAAAAAGTCGCAATGAACACACTCCCGATCTTGGAAACAAAAGATAATGCTACAAGTTACGGAATGCAAGAGTCCCTCTTTACATCCCTGAAAGATATTTTCGAGGCTGTTGTTGCTAGTCAGGAGAGGATGGGTGTTATTCGACCGTACAGCTTCCTTGAAGTCCTACGACGAGAGCATGAGATGTTCAGGACGGCAATGCACCAAGACGCACATGAATTCCTCAATCTGCTACTCAATGAAGTGGTATCTAACGTGGAAGCTGAGGCTAAACGCTCACCACCGCCCGAGATAGAGCAGCAGTCGGAAAGCGGAGAGGCGTCGGAACATACCACAACCACTGGGTCCGTAGCCACGACTCTAACGGCTTCCAACGGTACCAAGTCACCCAATACCACGCGTTGGGTACATGAACTTTTTGAAGGAACGTTAACATCGGAAACGCAATGTCTTACGTGCGAGAAGGTATCACAGCGAGATGAGGTTTTCCTAGATTTGTCCGTCGACCTCGATCAACATTCTTCAGTAACATCATGTTTACGAAAGTTCTCTGAGGAGGAAATGCTTTGCGAGCGTAACAAGTTCCATTGCGATAACTGCGGAGGGCTTCAGGAAGCCGAGAAACGAATGAAGATTAAACGTTTGCCGCGCATTTTAGCGCTCCATCTGAAGCGCTTCAAGTACACAGAGGATTTGCAACGACTCCAAAAGCTATTCCATAGAGTGGTATATCCTTATTATTTACGATTATTCAACACGACTGATGATGCGGAAGACCCTGACCGTCTTTACGAGCTTTATGCCGTTGTTGTACATATTGGGGGTGGGCCTTATCACGGCCACTACGTTGCTATTGTTAAGACTCAGGACAAGGGTTGGTTATTATTTGACGACGAGATGGTGGAGCCCGTGGACAAAAATTACGTTCGCAACTTCTTTGGAGACAGGCCTGGCCTAGCCTGCGCATACGTGCTCTTCTATCAAGAGACGACATTCGAAGCGATGCAAAGGGAACAAGAACAAGAGGGAACAAACGCTGCAAGTCGAGAATCTGTCGATGCCAAGGGTGTCGTCCCTACATCGCAACACAAAATGAACGGAACTGCAGTTGGTTCCGACGATGCCAATCGAGTACATACGAGCGTTTTCAATGCCCAAGCTCAGCCGCTTTCACCTATAAAGCGTTCCCCAACTGCCCCGCAGCAGTCTACTCATCCTGAAAGCGCTACGCCAGATCTTCCTTCTATTCCTCCTATGCTACCAACCCCAAGGACACCCACAGCGCCCCTTAACTCTAAGAAGAGTGATATCCTTTCGAAGAAAGAACGGGCGAAAGAGGAAAAGGAGCGGAAAGCTGCAGAGAAGGAGAAGGAGAAGGCCGAAAAGGAACGGAAGGCTGCAGAGAAGGAGAAAGAAAAGGAGAAAGAAAAGGCAGAAAAGCATAAACGAAAGGAAACAGAGGCTAGGCTGAAAGAAGAAGCTAAAAGGCAGGATGCCGAACTTAAGGCTGCGCTGGAGGCAAGCAAGGCCTCCAAGGCTGAGGAGGACCGTCGCAATACCGCTCCTATTCGGAATGGCAAGGAGAACAGCTCATCCGGAGGCTTGACTGGGGGCCTCGGCCGATTCAAGCTTGGAAGCAGGAGCTTGAGCCACGGGAAGTTCTCCCACAAGGATAAAGAAAAGCCATCCAAGGATAAGGAGAAGTCGTCCAAGGACAAGGAAACGCACTCCAAGGATACAGAGAAGTCATCTCAGGATAACAGAAGGTCATCTAAGGATAAAACAAGGCTGTCCAAGGATGAAAAAAGACCGTTCAAGTTCTCGTCAGATGCACCACCAGTACCTACTCTCCCACTGTCCTCCCCTGTGTTAGCACCAGCCCCCGACGCCTCAACTCAGGCCGCAGGTAGCAATGCCTCGGGCGGTAGTTGGCCATTGAAAGACGAAGTATACTCTCCGCTATCTGACTCTACTCACGATCAATTTGAAAATACGACCCCTCTAAAGAACCGGCATGACCACTCAAGTTCCCTCAGTAATACGAACATACGGCCGCCAGAGGTACCCAATAACGATCATGATGCGCACGGGAAACCGCTGAAGCAAGCCACGCCAAAGCGCAGCCGCTTCAGCTTAAGAAAGAAGTCGTTCAGTGTCGTTTAATATTCGCTCTTGGATGATTTATCCACATACATTTATTGAAGCGAACTCGACATGTATTTGGTCTGTGTGTCATTTACAGGAGAAACGACAACAGATGAAGAGCGATGTTCTACTATTTCACCGCAGAATTCTATTCTCTTTTTGCATATAGGTTCTATCTTCCGCCCCACGAGGCGCTTTTCGTACATATGATGCTTCTTTACGTGTAGAACTTGGCTTTCTTTTTTCTCGAGTTGATTTGGTTTGGTTTGGTTCTCTGACGCAGCGTTTGTTATCCTTTTTCTTGTTCTTATTTACCTACTGATTTGAACAAAAGACAAATACCCCTGATAATTTTTTTACAATTTTTTTTTTTTCGAAAACTCTTATTGCAATTTTTCTACTACCCTGTATATCTTATTGTATGTCCCAGTCAAAATACAGCCATGTTTTCACTTCATGTCTATTTTTATCACTAATTCATCAATAACCTTCTCGATTTTGGTGTCTTTGATATCAATACCTACTACTTACTACTGTGTCCCTCGGGTCCGCCGCTTCCCTTGTATGCGACGTTTCTAACACAGTGAATAATGTTGTCATGATGAAGTGCCCTCTCTTGCTCCTGTTATCGGTTGTTGTTTTCTCCCTCTGTGCTATCTTTGTGCAGCTTCATGTATTTGCACTTTATAATCAATCTAATCACTATCATTTTTCCTTTCTTCCTGTCCCCTCTTCTAGTTAAATATGAAAATGATCATGATTGCATTCTGGTATGTGTATGCTGGCCCTATGAAGTTATCTCGTCCCAATCAACGGTCTTTTCATCTCTCAGCGTGAATTAGCCTGGTTGGATATAGTATTATGAAAAGAAAAGAAGTCACCCTAAACCAAAACACCAAAAAAACAATGAAAGAGGGAAAAGGAAAAAGTATGCACATAGGAAAGGTCTGAATAAGTTTCAGAATGCCAAAGGAAAGAAAGAAATCCCATGATACCGAAATGTATTTACTTGGTAACTTCACAGCCAGCCGCCGTCGTTCCCACTCGCTTTACGCGCAACACAACCAGCAAGATCGAGTTTGGGTGGTTCTTCGCTCACGATGCCAGCCCGTTTCTTTGGACTACCCGGTGTGGCTTTGGTGGGACTTCTGGAATCGCTAGTCCCTCGAGGCGGTCCCTCGCGAACAAACTGGTAGTCCCATCCATCTTCTGCTGCCGCTGCTACCCATAATCGAAGTGAATCGTGCACGGAGGAGTAAAATTTCTCCTTGCATATGCGCAAGCTGGCGCCCATAACTTTCTCGAAACCAGATGCCCGCAAGTCAGTTCGTAACGCGTTGCGCTCATCAGCAGAGGGCATAGCAGCAAGCAAACCATTCATGAGATCAAGATGACTTGCGATGTAGTTGGTGGCATCCCACTCGACGCCTCCAACGTAGGGAGCAGCAGGGACTGGCGGCCGAGGAGGAGGGAAGTGGCGTTTCAGGTAGGATCCGGAATCTTCCCCTGTGGACTTTGTAACGGGTACAACGTTGAGGTGATGAAGGAATATCCAAAATACTTCTTTAGTAACGTTGCTTACTTCCTTGCACCAGACCCGATAAGGACGTGGCTGGTAAATGTTGGCAATGAAATTCAATGGCTGGGCTTCCTCCGGCGGAGTTGGATCTCGCAGATATGACAAGATAGTTCTAGCTCGAGGCACTAAATTGTCGGGAGATGCTGAAGAAAGGTGCGTAAACAGAAGACTAAGAACAATACCACGGGTTGTAAACTCGCTTGGTCCTTTCTTCTCTTCGTCGAAAAGCATGTGTAAGAGTGTTGGGAATAAAACGGCCTCAACGGACGACAGGTGACGGAGCGCGAGAGAGGTAGTGCAAAGTGCTTTCAGACAAAGAAGCGTTTCATGGAGTAGTGCATCTTCGTGCTCCTCACTGTAAAACCGTAAGCAATTGTCCTTGATAAAACAATGCCCGTGAGAAGGGTAGATACTCACCGCCACTCCACTTTCAAGATTCGGTACAGAAGCTCGATGACTTCATCCATTCCACCATGTGAAATAAAGGCGTCAACCCATGCTACAGTTTCATTTCGCAGAAGTATTCGAAGCTTGTGAAGTTTGCCAACTTCGACTATTTCTGGCCTCTGAACCTCTCGAAGGTAATGAACAAAGTCCGTGGGATCGGCTGTATGATCCGGCTGGGCCTGAGGAGCCAATCCAGTCATCGAAGAAGAGCTAGATAGCCCCTTAGACGATCCAGGACGAGATAGGTCGACAGATTTCGGACGTTTATTGGGAGAAACATTCTCATTCGTGTTTTTTTTAGGAGAGAAAACATCGCCTCTTGAAATGGAGAAAGGACGGCCTCGGGACTGCGACCTGGGTCCCTTGGTGTTTGAGCCGTTTCCGTCACTAGCAAAAGCATTTGGAGTATTTTTCTCCTGGCTAGATGTTGACGAAGTGGACGTGCAAATATCAAGATGATGTTTTCGTATGAAATCTGCCTTGATATTGGTATCCAGAGAGCGCATTTTATCGCGCATATTATGGGGGATGTTTCGCGAATCCTTTTAAAGTTGTGAGTCAATCATATGGTATTAAAAGGAATTGTAAGCATTATTGTATCTTACCAAAAGTTCTTCGAACGCTCTTTCGATCTCTTTCGGATCCAAGGACTGTTGTAGATCCGAAGACTTTTGTACTTCCGAGGGCTTTTGTGATTCGTTTGGTTTGGCCTTCGCGTTGAAAACTGAAATGGCAGCCATTACTCGGGAGCCACGCTTTCCAACAGACTCACGCCTCCTCTCTAGCTCATACTCTGTCGGGGATCCGCGACGGACATTATTTGCAGTCCGACTATCGTCTCCTTTATATCGCTGCTGATCTCTGGAAGGCCCCGATCGCTGCACGGAAGCTATCATATCTTTGATGGATGAAGAGCTGGACGAGATATAATCTGATTTTGGGCGAGGTTTTGTATCGGGCCGTTTTGTTAAGCTTGGCAGGTAATATCCGTGGAAGTTCCTCTGTTTGTTAGGGGAGTAGCCTCTTGGAGTGTATAACGATATCTCTTCATCCAAAGTCCGTCCTCGGGGTGGAAAGTAGTGGCTTCCTTCCTGGTCGCATTGCGGTTGGCTTGCAAATTGAGCCCAGATGGGAGAGATTTCCGCCGCAGGGGAATGTGGAGGATTCATATTTTCTTTATCCTTCTGCTTCGTGGAGGTGTCGTCTTCTCGTCCTCTCTGGGATCTTTTGAAAATCGCCGACAAGCTGGTTGACGACTTTGTCTTCTTCGGTTTCTTTCCCCGTTGTGTGTCCTCCGTAGAAGGGGTCTTGCTGGGTGTCGTAATATCCTGTATCAATGATCTTAACGAAACAGAGCTCTTGGTTTTCTTGTGCAGGCCGGTATCGGAGTTCCCGTCTGGAATTTTGTTGCGGATACGAGGGCTATTCGGGGCATCAACGTTATGAGATATTTCCGACAAGGGACGCTGCGTATTGGAATGAGGATGGTCATGAGGTAGCATGAATGGAGGAGGAGGAGGAGGCATAGAGCGATGCTTATTTTTTGACTCATTATTGCTCAACGAATCGCCTGCTGAATGAGTTCTCTTGTGTGCTTTCGAGGGGAAAATAGACCTCAAACCAGAGGCCTTTGGCTGACTAGAGTCATCGTCAACAAATATTCCCGAGTTCTGAAATCTGGACGCCATCATGTCTCGATGTCTAGAGATAGGAGCGTTAGTGTTTGGAGGACAAACGCTGCACAACTTGTTTGAACTCACGGCGTTCAAGTGGACTCTGCTTATATTCGAGGGATCAAGGGCAAAATGAAAGAGGAGAAAAAAGCCGATTAAATTCCGTATTTCAAAAAGTATATCTTCAGAAGCAAACAGCAATGGCGGTCAGTAGGAAGAGCCGGTAAACATCCTGCTCCTTTTCCCTACTGGAAACAGCAAGGAGTAAATTGATTTCAGTGTCCCTCCTGCTCGAGAACGTTGAACAGTATGGGAGATATAGAAAACCAAAACAGTTAACAGAGAAGACAGAAAGCATGAGGAGCGCGGACAACAATAAATGAATCGGTGAGCGCGTTGTCGAGGATCAATGATGACGGAAGAAACAGATGCGGTGGTTGCTGCAGCAACGGAGATAGCCTGATAACAAGATGGCTTAGCTAAGCAAGGTTCTGACGTATATTCTCCCCGAGCGATATCACACAAGGAATGCGGAGTATAGAAAGTATCAAGAATTATGTTGAATTGTATATATCTCCTGGGTTTCTCTTAGTTGAGTTTTATTCCACAATGTGGTTCCAAGGTTGTTTCGAGATCCAGATGTTCAGAAACCGTTGGACTGCTCCGCGCCAATCATCTCGCGCCATTCCGTGTTTGGACTAGACGCGCTTCTGCTAGCCGATATCCACTAGCAACCGCTTAAGTAGCCAATAAACGGGTGTATTTGCCGCCAGCCCCCAACCCCAGACTTTCCCTTGTCAACCCCGATATCTCTCGGAGTATACAGCGACGATTACCAACGATCCTCCCGCGACATTCCCGCAACGAGATCTCGAGTGTGGAACACTTTACTAGAAATGTCAGATAAAGCCCATCTTTTCTTTTCTGCTGAGCATTTGCTGATTGCAGATAGAGACCCATAGCTGATCAATTCAACTTACCGAGAAACTCCTGATAACATGGAATGCCCAGCTTCCAACTGACAGGTTCTTTAAAGTCTACAGGTTCTTATTGCGCTGTTTACAGCGACATAGTATATACGGAGTGATATACATGCTGTTCAATAGGACTTCTTTTTGTTTCAAGTCTAAAGGCTGCAACAGTTTTGGCATTATCTATCCCCACGACGTATTCTCGAATCGATACAGTTTCTTCTGCTTCTCCAGCAAGTTCGAAAATGCTCATTGATTTTTGTTACAGAACAAGAAACCAAACGGAGCCCCAAGCAACTGGTCACAATAATAAACCTACCCTGCTGCTGTTTTTAGAAACACCAATTTCAAGTCGAAAAGCACTTCGGCCAAGCGTTCAATCCCCATACCCCATACACCCACACCAACCGAGCACCTACATATGGCTCTGCGGGTCAAGTAATGACATGACACTCGCGTCAAATTATATGCCCACGCCCCTTGGTAAACTCATCATATCCAGGATGAGGGCTTAAAACTGCTACCTAGCCATTGCGGTCCCCGTTGAAGAGAATACGATTTGTTTGTCCTTCGAATATGTTTTTTATTTAAGTAACCATTGCAGTGTTTAACTTGTTAATTTTATATGCCCTGTCTTCGTCTCGACAGTACTTTGTTGTCTCGGTAGGAAGCCTGTCACTTGAATACTCTTTTTAGGAAGCATAATGGTTTCTCACGAGTTTCTTAAGTTTAGAAATTTTGACAGCGACTCTCTTACACAGCCCCTGGATTGACAGAGATGTCAGAGAACCTTCTACTAGTTTTTAACGGACATAGTGGATGAATGGCACATTGCCTTCTTTCTAACCGAGCCGGTGGAGTGCTGTGTTTGTATTCAGAGCTGGGTGTGGTTTTCGGTCATGCATACTAGTACCTGCGTCCGATAGTCAATAGTCATACTCCTACTGACCTCTATCTAACAACAAGGAATAGTGACGGTGTCCCTATATCTACGGTCTTCGTGTCCTCCCTTGCTGTCCCATTTTGTTTAATCGTCTCGAAGCTCTGTGCCGCAGTCATTTCTATGTTATGTGAAATACGGAGCCATCATCATCATAATAATAATAATAATAATAATAATAATAATAATAATAATAATAATAATAATAATAATAATAATAGTGAAATCCGCCGGGGTTTTGGTGAACGGTCCAACAGCAGACTGCGCGCACTAAGAGGGCACATCACACACTTATTCCCAAGATTGTGGATTGGTAAAACCATATTAAGTCCGAGTCGATATGGATAATTATTTTTATTATTGTTCAACCACGCGAGTGTCATCAGCTCACTGTCAGCTTGGCAGCTCTTTATGGCAAATGCATGCAAAACAGCGGATCAGCACCATACTGCCCACTGGAATTTCATATAGTTGAAAGATGGCGGGGTGACCAGATGGAATGGTGCGAAGTTGAACTCTGCGAACTTGCAAATGCCAAAAAAGTCATGAGATTGTGGGCTTGCTGTGTGGGGCTTTATGCCAATCAGAACAAGAACGGCTGCTGGAGTTCAGCTTGAATTATTATTGAGTATATGTTTGAATTCGCGTTGGTGAATCTGTGTTTGCTCTTTCAATTGACAAGTTTGATATCAAACTGTATGAGTTCTTTCTCAAGCAGAGACTGCCCAACAGGACCCCTATACCAAAGTTTCAATTGGTTGGGGAGTCTGTGTGCGTCGTGCGACCCTTTGGTTCAACTTTATTTTAAAAGCTTTTCCAGACCTCCACTGCATGGAGACACGAATGTGACATTGCTGATCATCCAAGAAAATCTGCATTTTCAATGGTGGTACGCTGCGTATGGGCCATGGCCGATGCTGGCGGGAACTTTTGCGGCTGAGGCTTTGCGATTCCGCACTTCTCCACGATGATTTGAACTTGAAAAGACAGACATCCGGCAAATTCAATTCACGTCTGTTATCTCAAACGACAGACACTGTTGCAGGGTTACTGCGGTTACTACCCCTACCGAGGAACTCGAGATATATCAAGGAATTCTTTGCCGACGGTTGACGACCAATTGGCAAGTGTGAAACTGAATTCAGTCTCCTACAAGCGCCCCCCATCTGCTTGGCACCAGGCATGGTATCTATTTATGCATCCTAGTTCTCCTAGCTACAGCCTACGACAAGTACACGACTTCATCTCCACAAACAGTGTGGGGAGTCGTGCTCGAACCCCATCACAGTAATTACATTGGACTTAGTTTTAACCCTAATTTATGAGGGATTTTTTCTGGGTCTCCTGCTCTGTTGCCAGTATGACTCGCTTTTGGGGCCCTACTCGCACGGGAAGATCTATCGATAACATCTTCCCCCATGTGGTTCCGCCGAGGTGATGCATATATAAGCCATTGACGTCCCGCCATTGTCAGACGCGCTGGATAAGATGTCAAAGGGTCTTGACTGACTCGTTTCTTCTGGCCCCGTTTATTTTGTTCACTTTCCCTTTGTGTTTTTTGTTCATTGGGTCTCACCATGTGGCTCCGCACGCTGATTTTTCAGGCGGTTGCTGCAGTCGCCCTCTTTGCTATCATATCCCAGGCCACGGTATCCCCTAGGGGTCTAGCGAGTCCGGTCTCAAGCGCGCTGGCAAACCCGGCTCTAAGACAAGGGCTAGAGCCGAGAGAGGACCCGAAGCGGGATAAGCCTAAGGACGACCCGAAGAAAGACTCCAAGAAAGATCCTAAGAAAAAGGACCCCAAGAAAGATCCCAAGAAGAACAAGAAGAAGCCGTTAAAGAAGAACAAGAAGAAACAACCAAAGAAGAAAAAGGGACCTAAGAAGATAGCGCCAAAGAAGTCAAACTGGAAATGCTCAGCAGCGGACGTTACCAAGATAAGAAACCCCAAGAAAGCGAGGAAGATTTGGGATGCCAGCGAAGCTGGTGTCATTGGTGATGAGTGGATCAATAAGCACGGTCTGAAGAACTGGGTTCAAGATCTTGACCAGAGGGTCTTCAAAAAAGACGGCCTGACGAGCTCATGGAATTGCCATGGCAGGGAAGCAAAGTGCGAGCTAGACAGGACATGCAGTGAGTTCCAGCTCTTGTCCAGCTTTTCATGAATGCTCTAACTAATCGATAATTAAAGAGGAATATCAACAGGCAGGCCACGCCGGCGCGTTCATTCTCTTCTATTCTCTGCAGCAGCAGTATTCTTATTTAAATGATCTCCGCGAACACCTTCAAGACATGTCCATCAAGTTGTCTTTGGACGTCAAGAAAATCCATGACGACTTCAAGAAAGATAAGACCGGCCCTGTCAACCCATGGATTGCGGCATCTGGAAGCTTGGGTGTTGTTGCTGGTGCTGGTGCTGCCAATCCAGTTTGGGCTGGGTTTTTTGGTATCCTGTCTGGTCTGTCTAGTATTCTTGGAAACACGGCCTTCAAACCAAAGGACGAGGACAATCAGGAAAAGCTAGCTCAGCAAGTTAAGAACACTTTTAAGCAGGGGATTCAGTACTGCGACAAACTCGCAGCTGCAGTCTACGGCAAGCCAGGTGCTAAGCAGAGTGATATCCCCAAAGAACTTCACAGTCAGACCTTCAAAAATGCTGCTATCAAAACTATGGGTGAAGGGAAGTGGCTCGTCGCGGACCCAGTTAAAGGACTCAAGGAAGGCATGGACATGTTCTATTTCCGAATGGTGAGTTTGAGTCCTGTTCTCCTCCCCTTTCGATATACGAGGCTAGAGCCCACCTTCCCTTGAATTCTTCTCACCAATATTAAAATCATAGAAACAACAACTTGCTTGGCAAATGATCCGCGACGTCCGCCTAGGAATTTTGTTCATCGACGATGGCGTTACCAAAGACAAGTGCGGTGATGGACTGGAAAGTTCTGTTTGGGATAGCAAACACGATTACTGTTTCCGCCTCTTCCATGCAGGGGGTGGGGATAAACTACAGCCCCTGGACAACGACCTCGCAAAACAATTGTGGGGTAAGAAATCGAACAAGGAGAAGTTCTACAATATGAACCGACTAGAGACCTATCGCAACGCGCTTGATTGCTGGAAGAAAAACGCCGGCAGGGTCGGCAAAGTGAAGTTTGAAAAACTTAAGAACAAAAAGGCACTGCCGCAGTGCTTCTTTGGTATTCCCATGGTCAAGGGGAAGTACTACGGTGAAGACGTCAAGAAGATAATTGTCCCGTCCAAGTTCCCTGGTTATGAGGGGGTGAAATGGGTGGAGGCGAAAGATATTCTTGAGATTGGTCAGGGCAAGGATAAGAAGGGTAAGGACAGGCCTATGCCCAAGAAAAAGACGCTCAAGAAGAATAAGAAGGGTGGCAAAAAGGACAAGAAGAACAAGAAGAACAAGAAGAACAAGAAGGACGACAAGAAGGGCAAGAAGGATGACAAGAAGGACAAGAAGGACGACAAGAAGGACAAGAAGGACGGCAAGGACAAGAAAGAATAGGTCAAATATCCATCGTGTCGATGCCAGGGTTTCTGTATGTATATTCATGTTTTGATGAGAGTCATTTTCCCCCTTGATGATTTATGGGGCCTGTACGTCGGCAGGGAATCTGGTGCGTCTGGCAATGAGTTTGCTGATTTATTGGTTTACGTATATATCAATCTCGCTTTTTAACTGACTACATGTCACACACATCTATTGTACCACTATCTGTCATGACTTGAATGGACCTCGGGAGTAAGCAAGCATAAAACAGGCCGCTTTGCCCCAAATACATCAACGCCGGTATGGATAACTAGGCACTCAAAATCCGTGTACTATTTCGAGCATTTACTCGCGGCTTCGCTCATCCTAGTTAACAATAATAAATCTGGCTCCATGCATATCTCACTGTCATCCCCCTTCCAGTAAATTATTGCCGATCACCGGCTCAATATTTCCCCCCTTAGACCCCTTCACGTATATAATTCACGCATGTAACACCTCCCTGGTAGCTAGCTAGGGAAGGACTGAGGAGTACTAACCCCCGGTTGATTGGTGGAAACTCACAGTTTTAGCTGCTAGCTAGACCGGGATCATGTTGTTCACTGCAATCTTGTCGAAACAATGATATAGAACTAACTGTCAATCCAAAAATGCGTGGAGGAGACTCTTGAGCCAAATCGTAGTTCTCATTAAAACGTCTTATAGTAGGGACAATCTGAGCGCCAACGTAGCAAATTGAAACCAAAGAGAGAACCGTGCTTAAGCATGCTTGAAACAACATGAACAAATGAAAGCAATAAAAAAACCAGCATAAGACATTTACTCCTCTCACCCAGCCGCCTCCTTAACCTTGCCCTGCTCAGGAGGTTCATCCACAAATTGAGGCGGCCCAACTTCATCCTGAAGGAACCCGGGCACCGTATCCTCACCCATAGCACTCTCAAACATCGACTCCTCCCCCAGCGCCTCTAATTCCGCATCCAGCTCCGCCTCATCTACATCCTCTGGCACATCGTACGCGCGGCTAATACTCTCCTGGATCTCATTCCCGATCTCCATCAAATCCTGCATCTCATCCTGCATGCGCTCAATCTGATCAATATCAACTTTGCCATACTGCTTCTTTAGCGTCTTTGTCGTAGTCTTCATGGCATCCACCGTTGTCATGACATTTTTCAGGTTATCCTGCATCATCCCGGCCTGCTCCATATTCCACGACTGTTGAGAGAGCTGGTCGCGCTGGGCTTCATATTGCTTGCGGCGCTGTAGGACCTTGAGGGCCTTTTGGCGCAGGGCGTTCTTGCCGGGCCCGTCGCGCATTTTGTTCATTCGCGATTGATAGGAGGATAGTTCGGCATTTAGGGCGGCGAGTTTGACGTCTATGTTTGAGACGCGGGCGTCGACCTGTCAGTTTGGCTTTTTTAATATTTCCTCTGTATGGTTATCTTTGATGTCTCACGGGGGCGGGAGCGCGGGGTTGGAAAGAACGGAGGGGAAACGTACGTTTGTGATGGCGCCGTCAAGAGTAGGTTTCGGAGCAGAGCTCTTGGTGCCAAATAACCGGTTCATGATGGTTGGTTTATTTTGCGCTCTTGTTGAGCGCTTCTGTTGTCATGTATGTTGTATGTGTCTGGTATGCCTAGTGAGCTGGAGAGAGCGGGGGCGAGTATTAAATCGAACCAAAAGAGCTAAGCGGATTATAGCCTTGAAAGAGTTTAGCAAAAATAAGAATTCTATTGTAAAAAAGCCCGTGGATGTTAGCTATCCGTAATCTGTAGAAGCCGTGAAGTCAGGAAAGCAGAGTATGGATTGGTGATGCCTATCAACATCAACATGGATAGAAGCGGGCGAGCTCAAGACGGCTGAGGGGCGTCACGTGATATCAAACCGGTCAGGTGATACACCCGGGCTCGTGGAAAACACTTTGAATGCATCATCCCGTTGGACATGTGCTGCTCCTCCGAGTGTTTTGTTTTGAATGATTGATAGGCAGAAGAGAAGAGTCTGAGATTTGCTGTTGTGGTTTCATCCATTAGACAAGGCGGGTTGTATTTCCGTATGCATGAGTCTGACACCCGAAACAAGCCAACATCAACATCAACCACGACTTGCTTGGTCAATACATGTCCTAATAAACTTTAGTTTGGTCAAGGATCTTGCGTGGCATCTCCATCTTAACTCACATGTAGAAAGAGTTCCTGCTGCTATGAGACGTACCAGGTAGGTCCTCGTAGGTACTGGAAGTTTAGTACCGTGTGGTATTCACGGCCTGGGAGATGTACGGGCATAGCTGAGTAAAAGAAGCCAGATTCATCCAGTAGATAATGGGGTTGACAATTCCTTTCTGCCGTATATAATGAGGATATTAATATAGAACCATGGCCCCTGGAAGTGGTGATATCAAGACAGTAGTGATAGTGTTGTAGGCATTTGTTTGTGCCCAAGCGCGGTTGCAGCCACCGAAAGAGCCTCACCACGCCAACGCCAGCACAACCTTCAACCTCCCGTCCTCAAACAACATCATCCCATACGATTGCACACTTCCCGTTCTTGATCCTGCTGGTCTCGGCTTCTGGGCAAAAGGCCATTCTACATTATTTTATTCTTGTTCATCTTCATCGTCGTTCTCTTATTCCAAAAAGGTACGCTGCAATTCCCCAGTTTCCCGGATCCCGCCGTTCCACTTTCAACACACCCCCCCATTTTCCTCTTCACGTCTACCCCCAGACCACCTCTTCCCCTACGTCTTCAACCGCCACTCCCCCACCGTCTCTTCATATACTAACGTCTACGTTTATATAGCGCATGGTCGCTTTGTTTATATTTCTATTTTTCATTTCTATTCAGCACGCTTTACGAGTTCCTCGAAAGTTCCCCACGACCTCTGCGCCACCGTAATACCCCGTCTCTTCCATCGTGTGCCTTGCAGTCACTGCTCGATACTTTTGCGGATTTATCATTCTTTTGCAGATAGGATCACTTGCGCATAGTCTCGCACACGCAAACATATTGGGAAACTAGAAATAAGAAAAGCCTCGCTGGACCGCTCGCCTGGCATTATCCCGTCTTGTCGTCAATGAATCATCCTTGTCGTTCCCCTCTTCCGCATAACTATATCTCACCATGTTCTGGCGTTTTGGCGGATATTCAAATATCTCCGCGATCGACACCCTTCTCGAGAAGGGTAATCCTTCCCTCGAGGAGCTGCTCGATGAGTCGGAGCTTATGCAAGAGCTCAAACAGCATAATACGAAACTCATAGAATACCTCCGTGAGGATAATGTCTTGAAACGATTACTCGAATACGTTATTTCTCTTAGTTTGATAGATGACGAAGATGATCACGATGAAGGTGAAGATGATAAAGAACAGAGCAAGGGTGGAAAGGAAAAGGAGGGAAATGACACTGCGGCAACCGCAGACTCATCGGAAAAGGGCGAGGAGAAGGAAGAGCTGCCCACAGCTGATAAGCCCGTCTCGTTAAGCTCGGGACTTTATTCAGAGGAGCTTGAAAATGCGGAGAAGTCACGTTTGAAATATTCCTACATTGCGTGCGAAATCCTGTCATCCAATTCTTGGTCGATCACAGAGTCGATGATGCTCAACGAGGGCTATTTGCGGGACTTTTGGCGCTTTTTGTGGAGGAATGCACCACTTGATGCGCTTCAGTCTGGTTACTTTACGAAGGTGAACGAGGTTCTTCTTGAAAAAAAAACGGAGGAAATGCTCGCGTTCATCAAGTCGCTAGATGGCGTGGTACCCACCATGCTGCGACACGTGGATAACCCTATGATTATGGATTTGCTCCTAAAAATAATAAGCCTTGACAGAATGGAAGGCGGCCAAGGGGTTATTGAGGTGAGAAATTGTTTACTCTGCATTCTATTTCGCTCATCTAATTATCTAATATCTGCGTTCTAGTGGCTTCAAACACAAGCTCTGATACCCTCCCTATTGTCTTATCTTTCCACGGAGCATACGTCTTCGACCCAGACATCTGCTGGAGATTTTCTTAAAGCAATTATTACAATCTCGGCCAACGCGGCGCAAAACGACCAGTCTTGTATTGGACCGAACAGCTTGACACGCCAACTAGTTTCACCTCCTTGCGTGGAATTGTTGATATCATCAATGTTAAAAGGCGGAAACCCATTAACCGTCGGAGTTGGAATCGTCATCGAGGTTATCCGCAAGAACAACTCCGATTACGATCCAGAAAGCGTCGGTGGTCCTGACTCTCCTCCAACTATACATGACCCTATATACCTTGGTAATCTTTTACGCTTGTTCGCGAAAAATGTTCCTGGATTTATGAATTTGATTCTCAGCTCGAAACATACGGTAAACGAAAGTGGTCAGCGCAAGATTGTCGAGAGAAACCGCCTCGACAGCGCTTGGGGAACCAGCATTGAGCCATTGGGATTTGACAGGTTCAAGACATGCGAACTGATGGCCGAACTCCTTCACTGCAGTAATATGGGTTTGTTGAACGAAATTGGAAGCGATGAATACATTCGAAAACGTGATGCTGAGCGCGAGCGGCTACGAGCACAAGGTGTCTTTACCCATGGGGAGGATGACTCAGGATTCGAGTATGCTGAGACCACTAATGAGTTTGCAAACGGCATGTCTCCGTCTGTTCTTGGTTCTGGCTCACCGGAAGATATAAAAAGGATTGATGCTCCTCATGCCGGTGAAGAGGATGGCTTTGAAGACGTCGCTTCATCCGGGGTACTTTTAGACGATGTCAAGGACGATTTTGATGAAAAGACTGAAGGGGAAAGCCGCCCCAAGACTGACACTGAACCGTTTACAAGCATCCCACCCCATGCACCAAAATTAGGCATGAGCGATGATTTTGTAGATGAGCCACTTACCCCACCGGAACAAGGGTCATCGTTAGATGAGAGAGTTGTCATGCCCCTTTCTCCAGCTCAGCCTAACGACCCTCTGTCGCCTACCGCATCTAACCTCACGCAAAAAGTTGAAAGTTTTAAAATTGATACCGAACAACGTAGCCCCGCCGCATCCCGTGACCGAACTCAGACTGAAGCTACAACTCCTGACGCACCTGGAACTGGACAATCAGGGAAACAATCGAGCGATCAGAAAAGCAATGAGTCGGCTCCTTTATCCCCACACCCTGAAGACACACCCGCACCGCTGTTTGCCTCGAAATCTTCCCCGCCAAAGACGGAAAATCAGCCTTTAGGTCATGAAGGTGACGAAGGAAGAGCGGGAGCTGGAGTAAATCTTGGGGAGAGCGCCCTTACACCTTCTATAACAATGGGTGGCATTGGAGAAAGTGCTGCGCATCAACAAATCCAGATAGATACTGATGGCCAGCCGGTGGTAGGCGATTATCTGAAGATCATGTTTGTCGAGCATAAAGTCATTCCCACAATACTGGTACGTGCAAACCCGTTCTAATGCCGAAGTATTTTTATTGACCACCCAATACAGTCCTTCTTTTTCCGTTTCCCGTGGAACAACTTTCTCCATAACGTGGTGTACGATGTCGTCCAGCAAGTGTTCAATGGTCCCATGGATCGGGGTTTCAATCGGTCATTAGCGGTTGATTTATTTGAATCTGGCCATATAACCGAGCAGATAGTTGACGGCCAACGTCGGAGTGACGAAGCTCAGCGGACGAAAAATATGAGGTTGGGATATATGGGCCATCTTACCCTTATCGCAGAGGAAGTGGTCAAGTTTAGTGAACGTCACCCCCCGGAATTACTGTCAGCGACTGTGATGGATAACGTTCTGAACCCCGACTGGATCGATTATGTCGAGCGAACTCTTTCTGAAACTAGAGAGAGGGATAACGCGATTCTTGGCGGCGTCAGACCGGACATGTCCATGGGCCATCGACAGGCGGTGCTGAATGCAGTCAACGCATCGCAAGGGTTCACAGGCTCATCGGCATTAGCCAACGCTGGCCTGAACGGAGGAGCCCCTGGCTCGACGTTTGAAGGGCTAGACGCCATAAATCAAGGTAGCGCCTCAGGAGGTGCGTTTTTCAGCGGATCTGGCGGGCCGTCTCTACTCAGCGGATTTGGAAGCTCGAGTGATGACGAAGATGAAGAGATGGAGGATCCGGAGGATGACGAAGGAAGAAAGGGTCCCTCGACTAGCGCCGAAAGCGGCACAGATAATGTGGGTGAACTTTCCTTTCAGGATGTTGATATGACCGACCGATGATGGCGACCCTTAGCATCCACCCCGTTTCATGCTGTCTAACTCGATTGTTTTGGAGCGGCGTGTTCGGGAAGCAGAGGTTGTTACTATTGTACTTTATGTCTGATGGACACCTTGGCGTGAGGCTCCTTCACGGTCGATTATACCAAGCGCTTTTTTTCCTGGACTCCTTTTTTTCTTATTTCGCACATGGCGCCATTTCAATCATGTATAAAGACACCAAGGCTGCTTGCAGTTCCTAGACCTTCATATCACTATTCAATTTTCTTGGATCAGATATTTCTTTTCTTTACCTATATAGGTGATCTGATGATCGCCCTGATCCTGTTTCTATCCTATCTTTTCATTCCAATTTCTAGCAAATCCTCCACGCTCTGGGCTTCATTTTTTTAGATAGCGGGTCAGGGATGGTACCCTTCCTTCTTTCCCCTGGTATCTACTTTATTCTGCCCCCCTTCGATTATCTATTTATTGAGAATCACGCCTTCGGTGGAAAAGGAACTAAACCACATACTATACAACCCCGCCATTTGCTCTTGCTGACATATCATCTCCCAAATATAGGAAGGTTCCGCCAACTCAACAAGTCAACCGATCCCTATGCTGCCGCCCCCCGCGCCCTTGAACATCCCGCCGTCTCGAGCCAGGCGTCAACTGGCAGCGCGCTTGGCAGCGCAAAAGGAAAAGGCCGAAGCCGAAGCCGCCGCTGCATCATCCAATTCCGACAATAATAATAACACATCTACGCAAGCTAAAGATACTAGCGGTGATTGCGAGATTATCCGACCCGAGAACCAGAACTATGGCTTTAGCACCATCATAGATCCTTTTGGGTCCTCAGCGCAAGAAAGTGAAGCACACCACTCACAAGGAGGTGGGCAAGTAACGTCATTACATCCATTCTTCTCCCGATCCACAGGGCCGTCGTCTCCTCCCTCATCCATTTCTACCTTGCCGCAGATAAACACGTACTCATCCAACTCGTCTGATGAAGACGATGAACTCTCCACCGAGGCTGTACAGCGCAAGGTCCGACTTCCGTTGGAAGTGAACGATGATGATGCGGATGAGATGGGTGAGATGGTCGGTCCCAATGCAGAGATCGTCTCTGCATACTCGGACGAGGAGGATGAAACGCTCGTCGGGGATTCGCTGGGGTATTCTGGCTTTTTTGAGGGGGCGCGGTATGGTGGGAGCTCGTCAGGGTCGGGGGCGGCTAGGAGACGAACCGGGAGTGGTGGCGGTGGTGGTGGTCTGATGCTTGATGAGGAGGATCGGAATGATAGTAGCGATGGCGAGGAGGAGGACGGCCTTGTGGAGATTTTGGTACCGGGAAGGAAATGATGGCAGGAATTTTTTTCCGCCTGGTATATTTGCTTTTTTTTGCTTAGTTATACGTTCAAAGATGGATTGTCTCTGTCTCCCATCTTCATCTTCATGTTCTATGTCTCATGACTTGCCATGCTTTGTGTTTTGTTATATCAGTGTCTACAGGCGTTCTTCTTCCCCGTCTTCGCTATATTGTTGGCATTTTATCATCGTTAACCCAAAAAAAGAAGCCGGTTAAGTTCTGCCCCTCCATTACATTGGAAATGACGAATAGCGGCGCTTTCTGTACAACATATATGATAGCCTATGCGGGCATTGTATACATATTTGCCTCCCTTCTCTGAATATTTAATTATTTATTTAATTCTAATATTCAATTTTGCGGTGGTTGATAGCCCATTACTCAGCACCGCCCACGTGACCAGCTCCGGCCAATCAGCAAGCCCGCAAAATAACCCCATCCCGACTCTCTCCAAAACGACGGCAAAACAACAGCGACAAAGACAAGACAAGACAAGACGACGTCTTTGCATCCCACCCCAATCCCCCTCCAATCCCTGTATCGTCACCCGCTCAATTGGAGAGCTACAAGGAGCCACCATGATCTCTCGAGCGGCGGCTCCCTCTACCCACTCCTTCTCCCACCTTACTCCTCGCACGCTCTCCACGGCAACATCCTCCTCGTCCTATCTCGCTTCATCCCAGGCCACCCGACGACAGCCCCGACGAACGCAGCAGCAGCGTGGCTTTGCTACTGTCCAAGATGCCGCTGCGACCCCGCCACCCCGCCATTACGGTGGTTTGAAAGACCAGGACCGGATATTCCAGAATCTGTACGGACATCATGGTGCGGATTTGAAGACTGCGATGAAGTATGGTGATTGGTATAAGACGAAGGAAATTGTGTTAAAGGGCCATGACTGGGTACGTTTTATGTCTGTGGGGTGGAGGGGATGTTGGCAATTGGGGCAATTGGGATGGTTTGAAGGGGGCTAGGAGCTGACGATTGGCACAGATTATCTCAGAGATCAAGGCCTCTGGTTTGAGAGGTAGAGGTGGTGCTGGTTTCCCTTCTGGATTGAAATGGGTAAGTTATCTTTCCGATCTCTGGACTCGTGAAGGACGTGTAGATTTGATGGATTTGGCTGACCCAATGGCCCCTCTTTATTTGCGATCACTATAGTCCTTCATGAACTTCAAGGACTGGGATAAAGACAACAAACCAAGATACCTCGTCGTCAACGCCGATGAGGGTGAACCGGGAACCTGCAAAGATCGGGAGATTATGCGAAAGGACCCCCACAAGCTTATCGAGGGCTGTCTCGTCTCTGGCCGTGCAATGAATGCCACCGCTGCCTACATCTACATTCGTGGCGAATTTTACCATGAGGCCACCGTCCTTCAACGCGCTATTCAGGAAGCCTACCAAGCCGGTTTGATCGGTAAAAATGCATGCGGATCCGGTTACGACTTTGACGTCTACATCCACCGGGGAATGGGCGCCTATATCTGCGGTGAGGAGACATCCTTGATCGAGTCCATCGAAGGAAAGGCCGGAAAGCCCCGCCTGAAGCCCCCTTTCCCAGCTGCTGTCGGTCTCTTTGGATGCCCCAGCACTGTTACCAACGTCGAAACTGTCGCTGTTGCGCCAACCATCTGCCGTCGCGGAGGCAAATGGTTCGCCGGATTTGGACGTGAGCGAAACCAGGGAACCAAACTCTTCTGCGTCTCCGGACACGTCAACAATCCTTGCACTGTCGAGGAGGAAATGTCCATCCCTCTCCGCGAGCTGATCGATCGCCACTGCGGTGGTGTACGGGGTGGCTGGGATAACCTGCTCGCCGTCATCCCAGGCGGGTCATCCACTCCCGTTCTACCCAAACATATCTGCGACGACCAATTGATGGACTTTGACGCCCTCAAGGACTCACAGTCCGGTCTCGGTACCGCCGCCGTCATCGTCATGGACAAGTCCACCGACATCGTCGCTGCCATCTCCCGCCTCTCCTCCTTCTACAAGCACGAGAGCTGCGGCCAATGCACACCCTGCCGTGAGGGCAGCAAATGGACCATGCAGATGATGCAGCGCTTCGAGCGCGGCCAGGCCCGTGAGCGCGAAATTGACATGCTTCAGGAACTCACGAAGCAGGTCGAGGGCCACACCATCTGCGCTCTTGGTGAGGCGTTCGCCTGGCCCATCCAGGGTCTCATCCGACATTTCAGACCCGAGCTCGAGGCCAGAATACGCAAGTATGAGGTTGAGCATGGTGGCAAACAGCCTTTCGCTGGTGGCTGGGAGCCACAGTCTCGTGCTGAGGGAAGGCTTATTGCTCCTGGTCAATAGATTTCGGGTTCTCTTGGAAAAAAATACCAAACGGTCAATTTTAAGGAGATGTACGGTTAACGGAGGCCCGCTCTTCTGCCGATGGAAGAAGGTAATTGATGGCATGGTAGGGATTTTTGTCTTGGTGTCCTTAAAAAAAATTTCCGTACACATGGTTTGATAATAGAAGGGCGCCTGTGCTATGTAATGTATAGCATTTCGGAAGCGGGAGAAGTGGTTTTCCAAGAACTCCTGGTACTACTACTACTACTAGACATATTTCCTTCTTTTTCATTTCTCTCAAACTATTCCACTTTCTGTATGTATGTACATTTTTTTTCCCTCGTATACTTTGCGCAATTTCTTTTTGTTCGTCGTGTCTCTTTCGCATTTCGCCCTTTGTAGTCTAAAATTTAAAAAATTCTACCAATATTATTTCTCAAAGTCATCACTACTCGACTGTAGTGTAGAGAGGGTTTAGAAAATTAAGTATCAATTAATGATGAACTAGTTACAAAAAGCTATCTAATACGAAAAGGTAATTGCACAAACATACATGCTTCTGGAAAAATAGTAAAAAAAAGTAATAGCAAGAAGCTGAAAGCAAAGCAAACCCACTTCATGGATCAAAAAAATGAGTTAAGGGAAACAGATATAGTAATCAATCTCCCCGGTCCGTCCATCAAGCTTAAGGAATCTCCGTCACAGAATAGGCCCCAGCTGCCAACAGCAAATCAATTAAGAAAAAAAGAAAAATATTACATGCCACGCTCAAAACGAAATCTCAATTGCAAGTAGCAGGAGCAAAAAATCACCAATTGCATCATTCGCCGCAATTCTGCCTTTGCTTTTTTTATCAAGTTCCTTCGCACTTCCAACCCCGGTCAAAACATCATCGTAATTCAATGTGGGGCAAAAAAAGCAGATATTTTTTGCTCAATGGGCCGTCGCCATGATAATATTGTAATACCGCCTACTCATCTCCGCCGTATGCATGAGTCGCGTATCCTGCGTTAGCAGCAGGTTAAGAATTGCCGATGGCTCGACGGTCTGTAAAAGATCACCCATAGTCAGTTTTTTGCTGCGCATTTCCAAAAAAAAAAAAAAAAAAGGAAAAAAAGAAAGACAGGGGATATAAAAAGAAAACACTCACACTCCTAGCATCCCTCGCACACCATCCAGCAACAACATGGCTAATCTCCCTAAACGCCACCGTCTCTTCCAAACTCGCCGCCGACGCTGATGCATCCTCCTTTCCCTCCTTCTCCTTCCCACTCTCCATCCTCTGCTTCAACGTCGCCAGCGCAGAAATCAACCTCTTCAACCGCGCCTGCTCGCGCCGCCAACCCTTGGCCGTAATCAAATGCAAAAAGTCATCGTAGACAGCGCCCCCACTAGCCCAGCCGCGCACCTTGCGTTCGGGGGACTCGCCAAAGCCAGCAAGCAGCGTCTCGAGCGTTGCATAGTCGCGCTCGATGACCGTCTTGGGCCCGACGAGGCGGCGGAAGGTCTCGTGTGCTTCGTTCCAGTGTTTGGCGTTGATGAGGTACTGTACTTCGTTTGAAGGGTCGTTGTGGGCTCGTGCGTAAAGCGCCTTGGCTACCCAGAGCCAGTTGCTGGGGATTTGGAGGTCGTTAAAGACGTAATTCCACAGGCTGTTCGGGGTGCCATCGGGTAAGGTGCGGGACGGGAGCCAGGCGGCGAAGTTGGAGAGAGTTTCTTTGATGCTACGCTCGCGCTGGGTCGCGCTTGTGAGGTGAAGCAGGGCGAAGACGGCTGGTGGATATTGGTAGAGTGCAATGAGTTCCCAGGCGTAATCCCACGTTAGCTGATCGGCGCGATATTGGTCAATAACAACCGCTTCGAGGTGTCCCATTGTTGTTTGCAGGTGGTGGAATAGTTGGAATGAGAACCGATTGTCGAGAGGGTTTCCAGAGACAGCATCTGGGAGGATGGCTTCGGGAAGGCGGACGGGCGGAATGATGATGTTCTCTTTCGGGCCCATGACGGCAGTAAACAATTTAAGGACAACCCACAGCGGAGATTCAAGAGGGTCATCGCGTTTAGAATTCGACGCGGGTGCCGAGAACGGATACGATGGCTCATTGCCTTGGGTAATATCATTGTAAAACAATTCCACGGCTGCCTCAATAGGATCTTCATCACCAATGCCATACCAGAGCCGAAGACCAAAGGCCTGGATCCAATCAAGCTCGAAGCGCTCAGACAGGTAGAAAGTCGATGCTCTGTCTTCAAGCGCTCCACCAGGCTTACCATCACTCCGCAGGCAATTACCGGCAAGCAGCTCGTAAAGCGCCCGAATAGGTTCAGTCATTTCAGAGTAAACATTATGCTTGCGCCAAGATTCGATCTGCTCTCGCATATCATCACGGATCGCGCTATCCCGACCAATTTGTGGGATGAGCGTGCCCAAGTGGAGATTCCTGCTTTCGACAAGAGTTTTGCAAGCTTCATCAACGCGATGGGAGCACAAGTAAGCAATCGCACGCTCCTCTGGAGACTCGATGCTGGAAATATCTTTTGCGTGTCGGTCACGTATGATGGACTGCCAGAGGCGGCTAAGTCTATCTTTCTTGATGCGATGGCGATACTGGTCTTGTAAATTTTGGGGGACGCCGGCTGATATGTCATCTTGAATATCGTCATTGAAAAGGATATTCGCCAGTTGCCAAACTTGTCTTTCCAAATCCGCAGATGGGGAATTGCCACTAACAGCCTCGGCCATTGAGGAGAAATCAGCGTTGGCTAATCGGGCAAAGGGTACGTTATCAACGATGCGAATTTCGGTTCGATCTTTCTGCACAGTTAACATATGCGGAGGCTACAAAATTACAACAGTCAGCTAAATTGTTTCACGAATATCGGCTTTTCTATTACTCACTGGAGTTGCTTCATCGTATCGATGAATAACGATGGTTCTCCCTTCAGAAGATAGAGCGGCAGCTTGGTTCCACGGCGCCTCAGAACGGTTGTAGGAGTCAGGTACCCGGGAACAGATGAAATTATTCATGCGGCCAAATTTGGGTTTGAACGAGTTGTGGAACAGTATATCGTTCTCAGACATGTCCTTAGCACTTCCGCCAACGGTTTTGGATTGTTTAGGGTAGGGCCACTAGAAGAGAATACGGTAATTTCAGCATATCAATTCTTTCAATTTGATTACTACCTAGATACAAGGGGGGGAAAAGGAGATAATCCGTATCCAAAATAAAAAGATTAGATACAAATTTGTCGCTAAGTCGGGAGCAAGAAAAAGGGAAACAAAACTAAAAAAATAATAAAGGAGGGAGTCAAACCTGAAAACCCTTAGCCTTCACACTCTTGTCATGCGATTTTCCTTTTGCGACAGAAGCCTGCGGGAACAGCGAGTTCATAAGATCTATACTGGTCGCAAAACCGACTTCTTTGGTAGGTTTGGCAGATTTCGTCGGTGTAGCGTCATCATCTTTGTTTGCAAAAACGTTTCCCTGAATCTCCCGAAGGGCCTGGCGATCCTGTTTTCGTGGACTGATAGTCCGCTGCAACTGTTCAGCCCAGTTTCCATCCAGGTTAAGGTACATCTTGGAAGGAGTCCCATGTCGCTGAGCTGGCCGTTGGGTAGTAGTTTTCAGAGGGCTGCTGTACATCGTAGGCTCCGCGGAGCGATCGGGGACGGGAAAGGAGCCAGCCATGGTTACGTCCATATCCTCGTCCTCTTCTAATCCACCTTCAGATTCAGTCGCGTCTTGACTTTCGGTTTGCTCGTAGCTACCGTTCTCGGAAGGGGATTCCGCGGAGCGCTCCTCTAAAAAAGACTCCTGTTCTTCATCGGTCTCCATCTGGTGCTCCTCCACCCCTCCCTCATTTCCACCCTGGCCTAAGAAAGAACCGGGAACGAGGTTACGCTTCTTAAACTCAAACGTATCATCCTCCATTCCGGCCGCGGAACCACTCATGAACGAGTCGTCGAACGACATGGTTGAATTGAACTCAGAATTCGCGAAAGATGACTGCGTGGGGGTTTGAGCCTTTGGAGTTGGAGTGTCAGGAGGAGGTGCACTCAAAGTGCTTTGATCAAAGTTCTCACCTTCATCGTCATCATCATCATAATCAAGGCCGTAAGTCGTGAAGTGAGGCACTTTGAAGACCCAAGTTCCGGTGAGCTTTTCGTAATCGATGAACTCCGTATTCGTAACCTTTCTCAATCTGTCGACGTGCTTCTCAAAGAACGGGCCGCTTGTTATTGGTGACGGGGCCTTCTTATCTCTACCTCTGGGCCAGGAGTTTTCAATTCGTAGGATGGATGGGACGTTGAGACCTTTACCTCGAGGAGGTTTGGTCACGTCATCTGGGTAGACTGTGATGGATCGAGTACCGATTTTGATGATCTTATCAAACAGCGAGTCGATATCAACAGTGGTAAGGTCGACAGGTTCGTCGAAAGTGACGGAACCACATCCAGAACGTCCGACGGTGAAGCCCTTGAAGTGCTTCTGCTGTTCACGAGGTATCTTGCTGAGTTCGTGACGAGCTGGCTTCATCCAGTATTCTCCTGGCTTGGGATCTCGGCTAGGAACCTTGACAAGGGCTTCGCCAGAAGGCGACCGCTGCTCACGGTCATCAGGAACAACAGCAAGCTCATTGCCTTGAACCTGTTCCATTTCAGGTCTATCACCGGCCGCTCCGTTCACGCCATTCACTTCCTTGCCAGCACCATTAGTTCCATTAATTTCACCGTTTTGCTTGCGAGTGGAGCGCAAAAATCCAAGTTCTTCAGCAGTTGGTTCGGGACTCTGCGTCTCAACGTGGACCACAGCACCGTCCGTCTCGGGACCAGATTCCCCACCGGCAGTTTGCGAATCAAAGCTAACCTTCTTCTTGAGCTTGCTTCCTGGAGCATCATCGCCGTTGGTCAGAGCGGGTGACTGAGTGGAGCGCGAGAAGAGATCAGTGCGAAGGGAACGATCAATAGTAAGACGTTTGAGGCTTGCGCTCGAGTATCGAGAATTTCCAGGAGAAAATGCACCAGGGGAGATAATGCTGTCCGAATCCGAATCCACAGTTTTGCGCAGACTACTACTAGACATGCTTTTGCTGAAGCTACGACCAAGGCTTCCGCCACGTAGGCTTCCACCAAGGAGGCTACTGCCCAACCCGCTTGGAGTGCTAGAGCCAGTGGATGGTGTCCCATAGGTAGAATAGGAGAAGCCATAGCCTTGACGGGTCGGCGGGGTGATGAGGCGGTTGGCAGCGTTGGGTGAGATTTTATAAACTGGTAGAGGTGTGCGCTGCTTTTGACGGATGCTAGCAGACAAGGGGGTAGCCAATGGGCCAGGGGATGGAGCGTTTGGAGGAGGGAGACCAGAGAAGATTGATTGGCTGCCATAAGGATTTCCGTCGAGCAGAGACGCTTGGAGACCAGTAGTCTGCTGCTGTTGCTGAGTTTGTTGTGACTGGTTTAACAAGCTGCTTCCAAGGCCCCCGCTAGGCTGTTGTTGCTGAGATTGCTGAGTTTGGCCAGCTCCGCCCAAACCACCAAATAACCCGGTGCCTCCTGTAGTAGACGTGTTGGTTTGTCCGAAAGGACTCTGCTGCGTGGCTGTGTTGCCAAAAAGGCTTGGTTTCTGTTGTTGTTGGTTCTGGTTTCCAAATAGGCTGCTTGTGCCCTGTTGTTGTGTATTTTGAGTGCCGCCGAAACCGCCGAAACCGGTAGTCCCAGTGTTAGTCTGGCCTGTTCCTAGACCACCAAACAAGCTTGGCTTTTGCTCCTGTTGCTGTTGCTGCTGATTTCCGCCACCAAAAAGACTTGTTCCACCACTTTGCTGGTTTGCAGTGTTTCCGAAGAGGGACGTCGTGGGTTGTTGCTGCTGGGTATTCTGGCCTCCAAACAAACTGGTACCACCGGTGTTGGTAGTACTCCCGCCACCAAACAGGTTCGAGCTTGGTTGCTGTTGTTGGGTGCCTGTACCCCCAAACCCACCACCAAACAAGGATTTGTTTTGAGTCTGGGTTTGATTCTGTCCAAATCCAAAACCAGTGCCGGTCTGTTGCGGTTGCTGTTGCTGCTGTTGCTGACCGAAGGGGGAGGAAGTGGCCGGGGTACTACCGAACGGGGACGAGCTGGTCGTCGTATTTTGCCCAAACCCGCCGAATGCGCTTCCCGTGCCACTACCAAAAGCGGGCTTACTTTGCTGGTTAGCGCTTCCGAAAAGCGTTGAGCCGCCAAACGATGTCCCTGAAGCAGTGTTAGAGCCAAAGCCACCCGTAGTCCCTGTCGTACCAAATCCAGTGCTAGGCTGCGAGGTGGCGGTCGAGCCGAACAAAGAAGTGGCTGGCTTGGTACCACCGAATAGAGGGTTGGATGATGTCCCAGAGCCGAAGCCAGTCGTCTGGGTCTGTCCGAATCCCGAGGGAGCGCTGGTTGCCGCTCCGAAAGGCGAGCTGGTTGTTGCACTGCCAAAGCCTCCGGTGCTTGGTTGCTGTCCAAATCCGCCGAAGGCAGAGGATCCAAATGCCCCTGGCTGGCCGCTGGCGTTGCCATATTTTCGCCCATGTTGATAATCGGCCACTCGAAGCTCCTAATGCCAAGTTAATATCTTTCAAGCATTACAAAACCAAATCAGACAAACTTACCTCAAAGGAGTATTTTGAATACGGCTGCATCGCGCTTATAGTTTGATAGTGGTTGGTGACGCTGGAGCCCTGATCCTTTTCCGTATATGGACTGAAGGGAGGGTTTGCCGATCCCTCCGCTGGGGGAACGGCACCACCTAGAGCAGTGCCGCTCGCACCGAATCCAGAACCAGTAGAGGTTCCAAAACCGGTTCCTCCAGTTGTTCCTCCACCACCAAATAAAGAGGTCCCGGTGCCCCCGAAACCGGTAGTTTGTGGCTGGCTAGTGCTTCCGAAAAGGCCGCCGCCGGTGGTGCCAGTAGGAGTGCTACCGAATCCAGTACCTCCTCCTCCAAAGCCTGAAGTGCCGAACGAGGTACTAGGCGTAGTGGTCGATCCAAAGAGGCCGCCACCACTGGATGTAGATGTTGTTCCAAATCCTTTATTTTGCGACCCAAACATAGGGTTTGTTTGTGTAGTGTTGGTACCGAATCCTAGTAAAGAAAGGTTAAGGTCAGTTTACGGTTGCAGAAAAAGAAAAAGAATATATATATATCAAGTAAAGCCCACGCCAATATTTATATTTGGCCGGGCAACGCAGAAAGTAAACAAGCTATCCTCTTGGGAAACAAAGTGCAATCCGGCATTCTCGACAAGAAGGGTGAGATCCAAGCCGGGATCCTTCCAGACATGTCAAATATACACTTGGATCAAACTAGGCGGTTTGTTTGTTTTGTTTCCCAAAATAGCGTTTGCGAACGGTAAAGGCGCAACGGCGCGGAATTTTGCGCGACCATTCTTGGCATAAACCGGAAGGACCAAGAAGGCTCGAGTCAAAAGGATAGAGCGCGGAAACATCAAGCCTACTTCGAGTACCGAGTAGACGGTGGTAACGACGTACCTCCTCCTGAGCCGAAGCCACCAGAAGAACCTCCAAACAGACTACCGGTGTTTCCTGTGCTGCCGAAGGGAGACGAAGTCGCTCCGAAGCCTAGACGATTGGTGATGTCGCGTCAGAGGGACTGTTGTTGCTGTGTTTTCCATGGCGTTCCACTGGCGTTCCCGGGGGTTCCTCGTTGTATTTGATGGTCGAGGGTAGGAGGATATAAACGAGACCCGGAAAGGAGTTGGCGCCAATATTTTCTTTTGCCCACGGAGTATTTTTTTTTCCTCCAAAAAACGCATCGCAAAAAAAGATCCAACAGAAAAGGAAATCGTGTAAACAATGGCGAGGAAAGGGCGACCTACCAGTTCCAGACGAAGTGCCACCGAATCCAGTTCCGGTTCCAAAACCGGTCGACTGCTGATTCCCCGAGCCGAAGCCCCCGAAGGAGCCCGTGTTGAAAGCCATGGTGTCTGGTTTTTACTTGTCTCTCGATGAGAACCGCGTGATGGGGAGAAAACAGCCTGCCACGTTTCAGCAGTGGCTATCCATAAACGATTAAACGGAGCGCTGTTTGTTCGACGCGGAGTATATTAATAATGGTAGTATTAGGTTGATCCGTATGCGATTATAGTCGCGACTTGGAGAAAGGAAGTGTCAATGAGACAGAACCCGATCGGGGATAGAAAAAGTTTGCAAGGAAGGCGATTAAAAGGAGACAAAACACATACAGACAAAGATATAAGTAAGCGAAGAAGATGCCCTATGTGTTGAGTTGACCACAACTGAGGGAAAATGGGGGTGGCGGGAAGAGAGAAGTGAAGATAGACGTTGAGGTGAAGAAAAGCAGCAGAGAAACAACGCGCCCGGCGGCGGAGGAGGAGAGGTTGGACAGATGGCGACGGAGCCTCGCTTAACTATCCCGTTGCGGCTTGGCGGCACGGGTCAGCTGACGACACTATTCCTCTTATGACTGGGATTCTGACGCTAGGCAACATTCAACCAGCAAGGCTTGGCGCCCGCCTACAATGCGATATCAGAATCATTGGACACTCTTCAATGGCCGGAGTATAAATAAACACTGTTTAATGGCACCAAGCATGAACGAACCGAACAACTCAGCATGTGTGCCGTGTGGCAAATCTACAACACCACCCACCCACCCAATACTACCTCTCTTTCCTTCAAGGCTTCCATAACTGCTCCTCCTGCCTGCCAAGGCACCCATCAGTCTACCAACTTTTTTCGGGAAAGGCAACAGTCTTGAAAAATAATTTGAACTATCACAACAGCCTATAATAATAATACCACTACTCAAGTAGCCAAAGATAGGCAACGAGTATTAGGCCAAAAAGGTCATAAACTACTACCTAACGATACATGTCTGGAAATTCATAAAATGGAAATGGGCATAACGTGACAAAAAAAACAAAGTCAAGGCAACGCAAAGCAATTATGGCCAGTAGTGGCTTGCTTGAAAGAGCAGTGAAGGTATATGATACTAGGATTGATTTTGGGGCCCCTTTTTCCCAATTTTCCAATACACCGAAGAGTGCTGATACTGATTGTGCATCATGCCTTCAACTCTTCGGAAATATCTTTCGTTCGAAACATTTATCTCTTCTTCGAGGCGTGGTAGATGTCGATTATCTTAGAAACAACGCTTGGGTCGGACAGCTGTATATCACAGGTACGTTAGTCACCGCTCTTCAGAACAAACATAATCTGTGCATCATTGAAAGGAAAAAAAAAAAAAAAAAAAAAAAAAAAAAAAAAAAAAGAAAAATCTCGAAAAGGTTCAAAGGAAAATTGGAAAGGGGAAAAATCGAATCCCAAAATTTTAATTTGCAATCAAAACACAGAACCATCTGTACAAGCTCCAAAAAAAAAAAAAAACTTACAGTCGAGATATCACCCAGGCTATCCTCCTCGCCGCTGAGAATCTTTCTCAAGATTCGTCGCATGATCTTTCCACTTCTGGTCTTGGGCAGGTCATCGACAACGAAGACAGCCTTGGGGGCGGCGAATGGGCCGATCGACTTGCGGACTTGCAAGACAAGGTCCTTGCTGAGCTGCTCGGGGTTTTCACTGACGTTCTTCAGAGAGACAAAGGCATTGACAGCCTGTCCGGTAAGTTCATCGGCAATACCAACGACAGCGGCCTCAGCCACGGTAGCTAATGGAATCTTTATTAGTCTTCTTTCTTTTTTGACTCGAAACTAGTACGTCGGGTTAAGAAAGGGACTCACGGTGTTCAAGAAGAGCAGCTTCGATTTCTGCGGTCGACAGACGATGACCGGAAACGTTGACAACATCATCGACACGGCCGCGGATCCAGTAGTAACCATCATGGTCACGACCAGCTCCATCACCGGTGAACTAAGATAATGGTCAGCTGGAGTTACAAGAAAAAGTGTCTTAAACTACTTACGTAAAATCCCTTATAGACATTAAGGTAGGTGTCCATATATCTCTTGTGGGCACCCCAGACAGTGCGGGCCATGCTAGGCCACGGCTGCTTGATGGCCAGAACACCTTCAACATCATTGCCCTCGATTTCCTCTCCGGATACTGGGTCAATGATGGCGGGTTCAATACCGAAGAAGGGAAGGGAAGCACTGCCAGGCTTCGTTGGGGTAATGCCACCCAGAGGAGTGATGACGTGAGAGCCAGTCTCAGTTTGCCAGTATGTCTGCCTTGATGTTAGAAATGAGCACTTGCAAAGCGGAAGTTGATATAAATCTTACGTCAATGACATGGCAATCCTCCTTACCAACGGTCTCGAAGTACCATTTCCATACCTCAGCAGCAATTGGCTCGCCAACAGATCCCAAGATGCGGAGATGCTTCATTTGGTGGTGGATGTGCTCATTTCCAGCACGCTTCAAAAGTCTGAGAGCAGTTGGGGCGACATAGAATTGGGTCACTTGGTGCTTCTCAATAACGTCCCAGTAGCGGGAGAAGTTGGGATATGCTGGAGTACTCTCGAAGACAACAGTTGCGGATCCAAGAAGCAGAGGCGCATAAACAACATAGGTGTGTCCAGTAATCCAGCCAACATCACCACCACAGAAGAAGCGGTCATTGTCGTGGATATCAAATACGTACTTGCCAGTAGCTGCGGCACCAACCAGATAACCAGCAGTTGTGTGCATCAGACCCTTTGGCTTTCCAGTCGAACCGGAGGTGTACAAAAGGAACAGAGGATCCTCCGAATCCATTGTCTCGGGAGCAATGTAGTTTGGATACCTCTCGACCTCCTCGTGCCACCAGAGATCTCTGCCCTTAGTCCATGGCACATCAGCACCAGTTCTCTTGTAAACGATGCAGTTCCGGACTTCTGGGCACTGTTTGAGGGCCTCATCGACAATCTTCTTAGTGCCGATCAGCTTTCCACCACGCTTGCCCTCGTCAGTGGTAATGACAACCTTCGACTGGGCGTCGAGGACACGGTCCCGCAGTGAATCAGAAGAAAATCCGGCAAAAACAACGGAGTGAACCGCACCAATACGGATACACGCAAGGAAGGCAATGAGCGCCTCAGGAATCATAGGCAAGTAGATGCCGACAGTGTCCCCCTTTCTAACGCCGGACTGCTTCAGCACCCAGGCCAATCGGGAGACCTCCTTCAGGAGCTCGCCATATGTGATAGTGCGGCCTTCGCTGGGCTCGTCCGCCTCATAGATAATTGCGACCTTGTTTGGGTCCTTGATCGCATGGCGGTCAACGCAGTTGTACGAGGCATTCAATTTTCCACCGAGGAACCATGAAATGTTGCCATCTGTAAAAGTGCCGTTTCGGGTAGTGTGGAAGTCTTGCTCGAAGGTGAGGAGGTCACGGGCCAGCCGCGCCCAAAAGGTATCCGGATCACGAATTGATTCTTCGTGGAGCTTCTTGTACTCATCAAGATCCTTTAGGTGAGTTCTGGTAGGGTGCTTGTCGACAAAAGCTTGGGGCACATGGAAAGTGTCGACGTTATGGGCCTCGACGACCTGCACGGACGACTTTAGCTCTAAACTTTACTACGTAGAGATCGAAAACCGGCATGCGCGGGGCCCACTGGAGAGATCATCACTTACCACTGGCCCCTTGGGAGGTGTGATAGGACCGTCAGACATTGCGATACAGCTCTTTGAAAGCCGCTCTTCGAATTATGAATTGGTTATAAGACGGTTTTGTCGGGATGAGAGATGGGAGTAGTGGGATTGAACGAGATGAGTTGAAGTGCGGGGTAGCAACTAATTTTAGAGGGGAGGTCGGACACAGGGTTGTCAAAGGAGGAGAGATAGAAAGGATTGAAGGAGAGGAGAGAGGATGGTTGAGAAAAGGACGATAGAAACAATGATGCGGGAGAGTGGGAAGACGGGGGTGTTTAAAGGGAGACGGAGGATCCCAACCGCCCTGGCCAGGTGTGTGAGCTCATCCATGTATAATTGTTTCCTTTGCTCCTGGAGGGGTTGCGGGCGGGAGGTACGCTATACCGTATGGTCAGTACGTAACCGTACCGTACGCTCTCATCCCCGGTGGCGTAATCTTACTCCCCTCTCCCGGTTTACACTCCACGTATTTCTGGTCTTTACACTGTAACTCGCTGCTTGGCCTTAGCTAAGCGAGCCAGCAGCGAGAAAGGCCCGGTACCTAATACCATTGTTACCAGCAAAGGTCGCGGTTCCATAAGAAAAAGAATAGGGAACGGGAAACCTGGAGACTTCCCCAAAGGCGAAACTCCCGCCCGCCCCCAGAGCGCTGTACCCGGTTGCTGCTGTATTGTAAGTGGCAGTACAGTCACGCATCCTTCTTTGCAGGGTTCAAGTAAATTACGGGTAAAATAAATATGTGAAGCTTAGCTTAGCTTGGGCTTGTGGCAGGCGGGGCAGCACTCACTCTATGTTGACACCAACTGTTCCGTTGCTCCGGGCTGTCTAGCACACAAGCACACGGGAAGCTCAATTAATTATTTATATGTAGGCTTCAGCCTCGTGCAACGGAGACTATTCCACACGCAACTCTGGGCCAAGGGAACACTACCTCAGACTCGTTAGTGCTGTGCCCCTGATCGATCGATGAAAGCGCGTCATCGGGGAGAACGACCATCGCAGACAAAATAATAAAATACATATACCGCGTATACTTGATACACAGCTGAGTATTACACCCATAAATAACACAGAAATACCAGCCCTTACCGCCCACTCTGCCCCGAATGATAGACTCCATATTGCTCGGTCGCTCCGCAGAAAACAGATCCAACTACGCAGATTCATCGGGGCATACTCGGCGTGCGGTGGTCCCAAGGCGAAAACCAAGCTCAAGCATACCGTTTCCAGTAACCAATTCTCAAATCTCAACAGAATAAAAGGCACTCACCGCCCTACAATTCGCGGCAAGGGCGTCATTCGTCTGGTACCGAATATGGGGGTATGGCGGTAAGACTTCGGTAAAGCTGTTTTTCGATTACCGCGTATTGATATTTCCAGCAGCAAAAAGAATAAATAATAAAAAATGCACGTCACCAGCATTGCATTCGCCCGATATGGATCAGCCCCTTGGCGGGGGATGATCGAGGCGGGGATTCGGGGAATCGCGTTTTTGTTCAATCACTGCACTACTGCAGGAATAGCGCAGGATTCGACTGATCAGAGCGGATGGGTTGGACACATTCTTTTACTCCTGCGTACCACCACTATGCGCTCTGCATGCTATTGGGTACTGAGTAGCCGGCATCGATGGATGTAGGAGGCATGTCGCTTGTTCTTGCGCATCAATCGAAAATCAAGCAAGGAAAGCAAGCATAGAAATGGCTTGAATTCTCTGTCGTGGGGGCTCCTTCACGGAAGCAGAGAACCCAAAGTCGCCATTTTAACCCCTCCACAATTCCCCCCAACATTTGCCATGCGACTACCGCAGAGTGCTAGCCAGAACTGAGGGGTTGATGAGAAGTCCAGCCAAGGTCTTGGAAGTTGGGAATTGCGTAGGCTTGTCTAAAGTTGACTCTTTCCGGCTAATTGTCAGAATGTTCTGGTGCCTGGGCAAGCTTTGAGAGAGACACCAAGGAATGCGGAGAAGATAGGGCTTCGTTTGATCTAATTTGCTGGGCGGAAGTTACATGGTTATGTGCGTTGAAGGGGGGGCTTTCAAGGATGACTGCATAGTGCATTCTACTACTGGAAGATGTCCTGCCTATGCAACTCTCTGCTAGTACGGAGGTGTGGAACATAAGTCCTTGCACACGCTAGTAATTTAAGTGGTAAAGGCGTTACCTTTCCTCACTGAAATGTTTGGGGGTGGTTCAGGGCTCACGGGCACCGATAGTGTAAGGCTTGGGCCCCTAAAGATTGAGGGTGCGGGCCGGAGTAATCTATCTCCGGTACTCAGATTTCAATATAGATTTCTAGCGTGTGCAAGGACTTATGTTCCACACCTCCGTACTGCCGGTCGCATGTCTGTGTGAAATTTTACGAGTTGCTGAGAATATAGCCCACTCTTGCTGAGGCAGTCAACGGGAAAATTCATGCAGACTAAGTATGAATCGAATATATTTAAACGGCAGACATAACTTTCACAGATTACCTCCATGAAGACAGATAAGTTCAAGATAATTCGTTTATGGCATATTTATGATATCTATTTTTCAAGGAGGATATATGATGTGTACAGTTACCTCGTCCAGAATGATGCACAAAACCGTCCCGTGCAACAACAACAACAACAACAACAACAACAACGATCTCAAATTTCCGCCGTGAATGAATTGCCGGGCCTAGATGTTCCCTCAACCGCGCACGATGGATTTTGGAGAGGCCACCTCGGGGAGATCATAACACAGTACAACAAAAGCAGCTTAAAAAACAAGAAATCCTGTGGTAAGTTGTAACAGACAACAATCGAGACTCTTGTAAGGGTGTGGGGAGGGGAATTACCGGAGATATATGAGGACGAGACGCGGCTATCAATGTCAGTGATAGCCGTATTCAGGGCGATATAGACTGCCGTCAAGTCCCTGCACCACTAGGCTCTGACAGAACAGGGCCGTTAATGCCCCCTTCGTTTGATCTTTTTTTTTTTGATAAGGCTAAATCTGTAACTGCCTTGAAACGCAACACCTGTCACAGGTTATCTGATGAGAAAAGTCACAGTGTCACTCCTTGCCCTAGCCAATTATTGCACTATTTCGCCTGTCCAGCCTACGGACGGACGGATAGTAGAGCGGAATTGTGGGGGCGATCTTTACGATGAAGGTACAGTACAAACCCTCTCATCAGTCTCAACGCGCTTCTACAGTATGAGAGTCTAATGGAGGATATGGGAGCTTTGCTATAGCCAGATCTAAGGCGAACAGCCTAGATCGTGGCTTAAGCGAGTATGATCCTGGGAGTTAAGCTATTATTATCACCTGTCACCTATTACTTGCGTATATATGTACGCAGTAGTTGTACGAATACCGTTAACCGCTGGATCTATCTGGCTGGACCTTCTGCGGTAACGCTGTCTTTGCCGAAGAGAGTTCTTGTGCCGGCCTAACTAGCCACAACATGGACGATACATGGAAATATCTGTATAGATGCCTAGGTGGCTATCCGTTCTCACTCTTCATAATAGTAGAAACCATCTATCAGAGAAATTTCAAATGGATGAAGATTTTCGATCCGCAGAATTTCCATGGCAAAATGATGTACTGGTAGTTCCCCACACTTTTTTCAACCAAAAGCTGGAGTCTGGAGAACAGGAACCCGTCAAACCACGGCATCCGTTGGGCCGGGGAAATGATATCGTCAGCCAAGCACGCCTCCTACGCCGCTACCACGCTTGTAGGGTCGTAACTCGTAACTCGTGAGCGTGAGGTAGCGTAAAATGCGTACCGTAGTATGAGACCCGACACGCTGGCGGAAGATCCAGGGAAGGTCATCGAGGGCGAGGGTGAAGAGCTACTACTACTACATAGAAGTGACTTTTTTTAACCTAGGTATCAATGTAGTTGCGATAAAGTTCCTCCGCATGGCCGTAACCCAATTAATTCTCTTACTGTACTTTATTGCTGTCATACCCGTGTGTACAGACGTCGGATGTGGGGTTGAAAACGAGAGTAATTTGGGAGTCGGGACCTTGTAACCTTTGAAATGAGTGATTCCCATGTTCATAATTGGCTTGAATTGGTCGAGGAATTCGCTGTAAAACCGGGAAAAGTTATGCTTATATTTCCTGCTTAGTTCGGCGGTAGCAGCAGCAGCAGCAGTAGGGAGATGGCGGAATGGAACTGGTCATCGGGATCCCTTTCAAGGTACCGACAGGCATGAGCTTAGCCGATGATGGGTGGGATAATGGAGTAATTGTATCATAGGCGTTAGGAAAAAGGGGAAATACAGTGTAAGTACATTCGTTATGTGTTACGGTATATAATGCAGGGGCAAATATTGTAGTTTTATAGAGACAGGTGTGCACATTTTCGACATGAAATGGTAACAGAAGACCTTAATTGATATTTGGATGTGTTGATACTATTACTAGGTCTATATCTATGTATCTCAATGCGTTGTGACGCTCTCCTGTAGTATTAAGGTAGATAGGCATCAGATTTGCCCCTGAACTGACCTGTGTGTGCATTCCAATGTTAGGGGATCTAAAGAAGTGTTCTCCCCAGCTGCATCCTTTCCAAAATTTGCTTCGTTTGGCCCATAGTCCACATTTCCCACTGTGTGAACTTAATAGGTACGTGATATTATTCTGCATGATTTTGAAGGGCCGCTTCAGGTGTGTGCTTTTATTACGTGGTGGATAGAATAAGCAGAAGAGTCTGATTCTCTAACAACTAGGTGGGCTACGATACATAAATGAGGTCATGTGGTACAAGTCATGTGACTGGTATCCCCCATGACAGCTCTTGTGTCACGGTGTCATGGTAGGGCAGCCGCGTCTTCTCAGGGCATCGGTCACATCTTTCTCGAATCTCGAGCCGTAACTCATGCTAATATATACATAGCCGTCAAATTTGTGTACATGTATGTACAGATGCCAGCACGCGATATAATTCAAGTTGAAGCCCTGTTCAGATAGGGCTGGCTCTTTTTGGCGCAGCGGTTTGAATTCAATAATAGGGTTATAAGAAGATGGACCGGTAGCTATCAATTTCGGGAAGATAGGGCGCGCTCCCAATGTCAAAGTATCTGCAATACGAGAAAGAAGCAGCAAGGGCATGAGGGAGGCCGACGTTGAGATATTTTGCTTTGCTGGCAAAACCTGGAGTTTTGGCAATCACAGAGTCAGTAATCACTATATCTGCTTTTTTTGTTCTGAAACAAATGGATAATACGAGCAGAGATTTGGTCAGTCTTGTGGTTGAACTTCTGTTCAACCAGTTGATGAATGACATGATGATAGGCTAAGGCTTGAAGCTAGTAGAAAGTAATGATAACAATGACCTCAGAAGAGAGTCTCTGTATTTCATAACAAGAGTCTTGATGACGATATCAATGCCATAGTTGACATGTCAACAGCTGAGTCAAGAATAGTTTGAGACTTCAATCTTGACTTCTTTGCTGATATTCATGTTGACGAAGTATTTAAACCATGAGTGTCACCAATCGAGTCGTTGCTTCATGGGCTAAGAATTGAGAAATTGATTAACTTTTGTGGCACAGTAGTAGAGAGGTTAATACGTGAGATTTGAAACCCCCTCCATCTTTTGCAAAAAATTTGAGATTCACATCCGCCGTCGTTAACGTAGTGAGGTCCAATACTCATGACACTGACTTTATCGAAAGCGTACGTCGTTAACGCATCGCCTGGGAGACCTTCAAAAGGAATGCTCTACCTAAGATGAACCATCATCAGCCCTTGCACATACAGCTGGACATGCTACTCCCCATCGCGAGCCCAGCAGATCCCACTACTATCCATCTGGACGAGGGTACGCCCGGCTCCGTTTTACGATGATACGCAGGAGCTATACAGGTGGTTGGGGGTTGGAGGGGGGAAGTATCAGTCGCCATTAATATACGATTGAAATATTGGAACCGTCCAGCTGATTAAGAAACAATTCTGATTCCATGGCAGTGTATTTAAATAGGTAATAACGACAGAGGGGCAAGACTGTAATGAAGTAGGATAACTTCTTTCGTTCGAAGACTAGGATCCGTGTTCGGTAGTACATGTAGTAAGTGTTAATAAGACGAAGGGCTCTGCATACCTAGGGCTTGTTGATTGAGAACCATCTCAAGAGGCAGGATATGATGAAGAATAGGTGAGATATACTGAAAAGGTCCTTTAATGCCCGCTTAGATAGCGAATATATCACCGAACAGTGATGGGATGGAAACGACTGAAGTGAAACAGTTTAGATAGCCAATATAAAGCGTAGTGTAGCATAAAATATCGAAGGGAAGCATTGACGCTTTAAATTCTATCACAACGACGTAAATTAGCAGAAGGCGCCCCCTTAAGGTACGGATGTAGTATGAGAAGCTTGAGCAAAATAAACGCACCACTATGCCAGACATCAGCCAATAATGAAGTCAATTGAGAGAAAACACTTACTTTCAATCCAACCGTATTGTTGTGAAGCGTCCGTAGTTTGCAGGAGGAAAGTAACAGGCTTGGTCCGAGCCGCTCTTAGCGAAAGAATTGGATGGATATCAACCCGACCTTCACTCAATACTAGAACAAATTAGAAAGCATATCTACCTAGGTATTATGTTGCACCAATTCCGCCATATTTGTCACTGTCGCTAGACATTGTGGGTCGACCGATGCGAGTTTGAAGTTCTCCGATAGAACTTCTCCTGACTGAGGGTACAATAGCTGTACACTGTCTGCAATGGTATACTCTAGTACGGAGTAATGGAGCCGGAAACCGCTCCGCTGCTTGATGTGTACGCAAAAAATGGGAAGCAAGTGCATCATACCAATTTTGGAGGAGCCAAAAGCACGGGTTATAAAATAAAAGACATTTCGCATTAGGGTCGTATCGTATCATGACTTGTTAACTCCAGACTCCTCGCCGCCAAGCAACCACATGCCAGCACCAAGAACAAACACCGCAATCTTCCCATCTCTCAGAACTTCACCCAAAATCTGCACCCAAGCCCGTGCATTCTTAAGCTGGCCATCTCTCGCTCGTGTGAGAACCCTTGTCGCGCTCAGCGCAACTTCCCCAGTCATGAAGAGGACAAATGGATTCTGGGCAGTTGCAGGAGGCGGGGGATTGTTTCCATAGGTCGAAACGGAGGATTGGAATAAGCTCAATAGATATACACCCATTGCCAGCGAGAAAATCACATGCACAAGCTTCCAAACCCACGCTATCCGTTGCTCCGCCGGCGAAGTCGCTTGCGAATTTCCGCCCAAGAAGAAATTGGCCAAAAACGAGGGAACACCAAAGGCTGATGCTAAATCGACAGGGTTAAACTCGAGACCTCCTTCTCCTCCAGCGAACGGATTGTTGCCCGGTCCTTCGCCGGATGGAGGGCTTCCCCCTAATAGGCTGCTCAATACTGCTCCTGGATTGGGTTCGGGGGACTGTTGGCCCAACGGTCCTTGAGAACGCAACAAAGCCCGCAAATACTCTTCTTGTGCTTTTATGTTTTCGGGAGTTTGGTCCTCCATATTTGGTGACGGAGGTAGGGGGGAGACAGATTTTCGGGGTGGCTGTGAGGGTTGTTCGGGAGTTGGGGTGGTATCGGAAAGCGAAGCTGGGGATTCATCTCTCACTGTAGTTTGAATGTATTAGCTAGGGTCTTAAACATACGAAAATAGATAAATATAGAATATTTCTCTTACTGCTCGAAGGTGTCCGTCCACTCAAGCTGGTGATTTTGTCCAGTCTCGCAGATCCGCCTGCTTTGATTTTGGCTTCACGCCGTTCACGACGGAGGCGAGCCGCCTGCTGGGCTGGAGATTCCTCTGCAGTGGACATTTGGTCAAGTGTGTCAAGATAGCCAAAATCCTATAATTATGTAAATCTGAACTGATTCCTTGCCAGTTGACGCGTTGTGTTTACAGGACAGCTTGACTGGATGTTGATGTTGATAGCTCCGTCCGGCATTTGGACCGAAGTCGATGTCATGTGACCCAGACCTCTGGAAGAAAACCACCCAGGTGGCACTATCCCTGGAGGTCATCACCCTCAATATATTTAATCAGTTTTTCATTGAAATCTCTTTGAATAATGACACAGAAGCTTAATTATTCAGTAATAGACTTCTGTATAAGAGCAGCTTACTGAGACACAGCTTTTTTTCTGATTCTCATCACTTTACAAATCAAATTCTGAGGATTCTATCACTACCAAGATCACTAGGGGATTAAGCATATTCAGTTCCTTAGGGAGAGAATACTTCATCAACTTGTACTTCTAATCCTCATTCAGCTCTACATACCTTCTTGGAAGTTGAGAGTGATGATCTTCTTCAGAAATAGTGCCACCTTGAGTGATTTTCTTGTCCCTTCCCTGAGGTGAGCGCTCACGCCTCCGCTCTCAAGACATACAAAATACACAGATTCAGCTGCTTTCCAGCAAATTGCTAGCTAGCTCAGTGTGGTCTTATCTCAACTAATAATCATCCTTTTCATACTTGTTGAATTTGTCATGTAAGTCCTTTAGCAGTGTCACATTGAGCATGATAACCTCATCGAGAGCACTAGAGGCTCTTTTGACAGGCTTTGAGGTATCATCATAAGAGTGATACTCATATTTGTACAAGGCCTTGCTCTGATCCTTCTGCTCGCAGAGCATGACACTCTCGCCAATGTGAATGTTGCTCTCTGAAGTGACCATTGTGGGAGAGCTGCCAAGGTACCAGCCGGCAATACCAAATGCACCGGCCATGATGCCTAGGAGAATGTAGAGCTCGGGATCTCTCCTTAAACCCTTGGCAAGACTGGCTTTGTTGACCTTGAAGGCATGCAGCAGATTTGTAATGAGCTGTTGTCTAAAGACTGATTGTCTCAGAGCGGCCCGGCGGGCAAAGATTGCGGCGAGAGAGGACATGGTGAGTGATATATACCTGACTGCCGGGGTGATATGGTCATTAAGAGGGGGCATTACACCTTGAAGAATACTGTCTTCTTCTTCTTCTGATGGTTCTGGTCCTCTCTCTTCTGGGGAAGTACAGTAGGATACCCTGGGGTCCACTATTCTTCTTTTTCTTCTTCTGCTCACAGGGCAGTTTTCTTAATCTCTTTAATTAATTATTTTTATTTTATTTTTGTTTATGAGACACAATTCTGTAACTAGCATATTTTAGAGCAACAATCATCAAGTTCAATCCTACATTTTAATCAGTTTTCCCTTGAAATCTCCCTAGACCAGAACCTTTGGTAACGGACTTCCGTATAAGGACAGCTTACCGAGGTATATCCCTTTTTCTTCTCATCCCGCTCGCCCAACAGCTTCAATTTATCGTTCCTCAACCTGTTTACCCATGAGCGCCAATTCCGTCCCTGCTGCTCATTTACAGACTATTGCAAATCAACATTGTACATCTACAGACATTCTTTTCATCTTTGCAGAGCTTGCGATGCTACAGTGTCCCGACACAGCCAGAACAATAAGACGCTGACGTCGCGCATTGAATAGATGAATTCGTCACTGGTTCTTCCTGCCTCTGGTTTAAGAAGAATACTTTTCGAGATTCTTGAAATGGCTTGCAGGGCTGCTTGGATCTCACGGCCACGATCCTGATCTTGGCCTTGGTGACGGTTAATAAAAGCTTCTAGCTAACCCTCAATGAAGATACGAAGCTTATAGTGTCTACCGCAGCAAAATATCAACAGCCTAGACCACTCATTCAACATGTGCTTTAACTAATGGTTTGGGAAGGCCCAAACTGCAGCAAAACACTGAGCAAGGCCAGGCTGAACGATTGACCACTGGGGCCGTTGAATTTGGAACATTCGACCAACCGAGAGCCTGCGATGTATGGTTCCTACGTCTTGTATTCAGCGCTTTCAGTTATGAATCCTATCCTATTGTGAATCCCACTCCTAGTTGAAATCCAGCAGCGGCCAGGCTTCATACTTGAAGTTGCTGTTGAGCTGATGACGTTAAAACTTAAGCGGGAGAGTGGTCCAATCATGTACCCGCAAAACCGGGGATATAACGTCATTTACCTATGTTTGAGAGCCCGGTTCTTGTTTGCCGACAGCAAGGTTCAGGTAGACAGCGAATATCAATGCTCAATGCTCTCGACTATAATAAAGGAAACGCACTCTACTACTGCGTAAGATCTGGGGTCATTCTTGGATCTAACAACGATGTTTATGTGGAGGCGTCGCCACCCTATGACGTTTTTGGCTACCAGGAAGCTTCAAGCATGCCAAATCCAATCTTCTCCAGCTTCCCGCCACGATCTTGTTTATTGACGGTCGTATTAACTTGGGTCAACTGTCTGGGAGGATAGAATTTACTGGGCTATCTGCTTCTACTATTCCCATGAATATATCTACGTGGGAGCCGATATATCTATTCCCGTCTGCTCATTCTATTTATCAATCGTTCTAGCGGCTTCATTTGCGCGTTTAGTGAATTGGTTTATTTATTCGATATGACTACCGAGACCCAGCAGCGGTATCCCGGTGGACACTGGAGTGCTAGCAATCCAATTCCTACTGTTCAGAAGTTTCTTAACAGCCTAGACGAACACAAAAGGGATAGGGATAGGCAAATTGATGAAGCCAACAAACTTAGGGAGGAAGAAGAGCGGAATAGACAAAAACAGAAGCAGGAACAGAAGCAGGAACAGAAGCAGGAACAGCAGGAGGATAGCGAAGCAACACCGCATCATGCTCCATTGCAGCCAAGAAAACGCGGACGCAGAGTAACAGATCCAACTACCGGAAGAGAGGTAGAAATTGACGATGTAGGGGAGGAATTTCTTGATGCAATTAAGGAACCGCAGGTAATTTCCATTCTCCCTTTTGGGCGAACATGCTTTCTAATTGCCCTTTAAAAGCTTTCCGTGCCCAACGCAAATCTCGGGAAAGAAACGGTATGTCTGGCAGCACCTCCTTTCTTGGTTTTAGTTCCTTGCTCACCTTTCGTTGTAGCCCATAAAAACAGACTCTTCCCAGGAATGGCGCGAGTATAAGCATAATCAGGATGTCACCGCACCACCCGATCCCATCGCCGAGGGCACAACCTCCGACGTACCAATCCATGGAGAAAAAACAAACATTTTATTCCACCCCACTCCGTCTGTTAGTTATGAGCCAGTGTACAAGGCCTTGGAAAAGCGCGGGGCGGTCCTTTGTCTAGGCATATTTATCGCGATTGTTATTCCGGGAAAACTAATCGGTGGCTCACTGAAAGGGCTCATCCCTCTTGCTTCTTGCATAGCCTCTGGTGTATGGCTTTGGATTCAGGACCTTATCCGCAGAGGGAGAGATATGGAATGGAGCAGCGAGCAGCTTCGCGGAGAAACGGTATGTACCCCTGACTTATTCTATGATAGGTATCGTCACTGACCTTTATCCAAGGCCACCGTTAATTTATTACCGGAGTCAGTCGAATGGATAAACAATTTTCTCCAAATTGCGTGGGGCCTTCTCAATCCGGACATGTTCATAAGTGTCGCGGACACCATCGAGGATGTCATGCAGGCTTCTGTCCCGAAAATAATTGAAAATGTTCGTGTCGCTGAGATCGACCAAGGATCGAATCCTTTCCGGATACTCAGCTTGCGAGCACTACCGGATAGCCAGGTCGAGGATCTCAAGAACGCCACCTATGAACATAATAAGGAAACAAAGTCTGCTCAAGAAGCTGCGGCGGATGAGGAAGGAGGCTCCCATTATAACTTGGAATGCTCGTTTGCTTACCATGCTAAACCGGCCGGCAAGAGTTCTTCCGCAAAGGCTCAAAATATGCATATGCTCTTGGTATTCTATCTAGGCGTTAAGGGGCTCTTTGGGGTTCCACTGCCTGTTTTTGCTGAATTGATCCAACTCGTTGGCACTGTGCGTCTCCGAATACAAATGACGCCCGATCCGCCCTTCGCGAAAACGTTGACATTCAGTTTGATGGGTGTTCCACACGTCCGAGCTGGTTGTGTTCCTATGGTCAGAAGAGGCGTTAACATTCTCAACTTGCCGTTAATATCCAAATTTGTGAACTACGCCATTGAGACTGTTGCCAGCATGTATGTAGCGCCAAAGTCGATGTGCATTGATCTGCGTATGCTGCTTCAGGGAGACACAGTGCAAAAGGACACCGAAGCACTGGGTATCATGTGGGTTCGGATACATAAAGCTACAGGGCTTAGCAAACAAGACAGGCGGGGCAGTGAAGGCGGAGGTAGTGACCCCTATATCAACCTTTCGTTCTCGAAGTACGGAAAGCCGATGTATTGCACGAGAGTCATTACCGATGATCTCAACCCAATATGGGAGGAGTCCGCCGCTCTACTGGTAACGGCGGACCTCATCAAAGCTGATGAGCAGCTTTCTGTGGAACTCTGGGACTCTGACCGCAATACTGCTGACGACGTTGTTGGGAAAATTGAAATCTCCATACAGAAAATGTTGAAGCACCCTGGGAAAATGTATAAACTCACTTCCAAGCTTCAAGGAATGGATGCTGGTTCTGAAATGCCAGGGGAACTTCACTGGGAGGTTGGATTCTTTGGGAAGCCACACTTTCGACCAGCTCTTCGGACCGACGGGAAAGATCCAAATCTACCCCTTACGTTGAAAGATAACCCTGCACTGCAAGACGAAAAGGGCACTATTGACACTGATGAAGCCTACGCCGTCACCCATACGCCTCCTGACCCTATCTGGCCAAGTGGTGTAATAAGTATTGTCGTCCACCAGATTGTAAACCTGGAATTAGCGAATATAAAAGGAAGCTTTGCGAATGGGAAGGGCGACAACCGAGACTATCAGCCCGCCAAACCATACGGCGAGAGCACGGATGAAGAAGGAAAACACCTTCCGACTAGCTATTGTACCATCTTACTAAATGACCAACTTGTTCGTCTTTCCTTCCTCCCCCGTCAGTTGAGTTCATAATCTTCTAACTTGCCTCTAGATATACCGCACTCGAGCCAAGGCTGTGACTAGCAAACCGATATTCAATGCAGGCACAGAAAAATTCTTGCGAGACTGGAGGTCGGCAATAGTTACGGTTACTGTCCGGGACCAGAGGCATCGGGAACATGATCCTATCCTGGGAGTTGTCCCGCTAAAAGTATCCGATATCTTGCAGACGAGCTCCCAAGCAACAAGGTGGTATCCACTAGATGGAGGAATTGGTTTTGGGCGCGTCCGAATATCACTTTTGTTCCGAAGCGTCGAAACAAGGCTACCCCCGCCCCTGCTCGGCTGGGATGTCGGGACGTTTAAGATCACGTCAGACCGTATTACCGCGCTGAACTATCATCATCATGCCAAGTTAAGGGCGCGGACAACGGGAAGCATTGGTTCACTACCGCGGGGAGCTTGCCACCACCTCGAAGACGGGAAAGGAATGTATTTTGACGTCAGTTCTGAGCACCTGAAAGATAGGATTCGTCTCCCCGTCAAACATCGGCATCGATCTGCTATCATATTTGGACTTCACAAGGGAGATAAGCCCGGCTGTTCCGTCTTTTGGCTCAGTGACTGCACCGACGGTGAAGACATAGAAGTTGACATTCCGATTTGGAGCACGAAAAATGAAGCTCGCTTGACGCAGAACTACATTACTGAGGAAAATTGGGAACAGAAACGGTCACCGGGACTGGAGGATCTTACCATAATAGGGCGTCTGCAATTCAAAGCTACCTTCTCCGCTGGCATCGATGAGAGCCATGGCCGTTTTATCGAAGACAATAATTCACGTGAGACGTTCGAGACATGGGAAGCGTGTATATCAGAAGGTGTGAGGACTCGGACTGTTTCAAAGGAACTGCCCGACACTGTCAGAGAGCTACACGATAAATCTTTGATTCAGGAGCGTGATATACTTCGGCAAGCTAGTCCCGATGAACGAAGGCGATGGATCAGTCAGGACGGGGCCGATTGGAGCGAGGCTTTTGGGACTGACCCGAACGCGCTTGCGGATCATCAGCGCCGTAATCTAGTCGATTTGGGCATCGAGGACCATGTCAGACACTCGACGGCTTCTATACAGGGTACTGGACGTAGGAGCAGAGGGTCTTCTAGCGTAGGGCATTCAAGAAGCGATTCAGGATATGCCAACACAAACCCTAACAACAACACCAACAACACCAACACCAGCCCCATCGCCCAAGATCATGATCCCGCAGCCGCAGCCGCTTCTGAGCATGGAGATGGGAACGAGGGCTTTACCAAGGACAACGAAGGCCATACCGACGGAGACTCCGATTCCGACCTTGACGCGGACGAAGCCGACTCGTTCACAACCTCAGACACCAACCGGCACTCAGCAGAGACAAATGAGGAGCGCGTGCGACGCATCGGTAACAAAGCGAATAAGCGGACGGAACGCCGCAAGCAGCGCGGCATTATGCAGTGGAAGCCAGCGAGAAATGCGGCGTTTGCAAAAGATGAGGCGTCGTTTGCGATAAAGAGGGTCAAGAATCGGTTTACGGGGGGATTGTCGGGGCGGGAGCCGGATATTGAGACTGAGGTTGGGTGAGGGGCAGGCTTGGTTTACGAAAATGGAATGAGAAGGGTGCTTTTTCATTGTCGGGCGTTATAGGACCTTATACCATTTTCCAGTTTCTTTATTCTGGCGTTTATGCTCTTGTGCTAGGCGTTGTGTTGGCTTCTATGACTGCGTTGACATTGGTATGTTATGGAATCTCCTGTATACGCAGGGAAGGCTTCGTGTTCGTTTCCCAAGCGGATTTGAAATTGTTTTTTTTTACTGTCTCTATTGTTTAGTACATAATGAGCAAGCAACTCGTGAGGAATTTTGGGATATCCCTGCTCCTTTTTGGACCCCCCAAGAATTTATCTCTTCAATGTCAGCGTCCTGGCTACATCATCCACCATCAAATCCGCCCGATCATACCTAGTCAAACAACCTAGTAAAGAACCTAAGCGATATCTTTACCTGCCTAGGTGGTTATTCCAAATTCTCACCCCAAAACGGAAAAGAAAAGCAGAACTGAAGTAGGGGGGAAATCGCAGAACAGCCCGCCACAGCATTGGTAGTTTCTGGTGGTGGTTGTGGCCCTGGCACGGTCTTGCAAATCGACTCGCAGTCACGTGATGGTCTCCCTGCGTGCATGGTGCTTGCGGCCCTTTTTGGCCCCTCCGCGCATAGCTATCCCGCCCAAGCGCCACGTGCCCCCAATGCTGACTACTTACCCTGCTCCTGCTGTGGTCGTCCACTACTGATCTTAGCACTATATGAGTGGCTAATCCGGCTTTCATTTATATGTTCGCTCTCTTCATCAAAAGCAGGGGGGTCACAACCCGCAGCTCTCTCTCCTGAGAGTCTCTTTTGGAGATTTTGCGAAGTCGAAGCAATGTCCTCAAGAATGTTGGCTTCCACCCGTTCGCACCACAACTCCTGGCTGGTTGGAAAGGTTTTTCTAGGGCTCGTATGAGGAGACGATTCGATACTGGCCCGGATGATTCGGTCAATATAAAGATAGACATGTCTTTGGCTATAACTGCTGATGGCATTGAAGACGTCAGAGACGCGAAGGACTTTTCCATCCAGCCGTAGGAAACGCCACAATATGCCATCTGAGATCATGCCGTAAATGATTGGTTATCCTCCAAGGTCGGAGGCCAAGACGATGCTGCTGAGCAGCCACCATATACGCGACAATTTGACCCAAACCTGGACCAATAGGATCTTTCTTTGCCTCTACTATGATGGAGAAACTTTCAAACGATCTTGCAGTACGTACAGGTGGCTCGTATCCCAGAACATAATCTGCAATTCCAGAAACACGCTGATCGCTGGGGGATTGTGCAGATAGTGGATGTCCGCCAATTAAGCAGAGCTGTCTAGTGGCAAACTCCTCTTGGTATCTGTCCAGGATGTCGAACAACACACAAGGTCAATAAACGTGCGTGATAAGGACTCCGCTGAATTTCTGATCCAGAAGTTTGCGTGGCGCATCCTACGCAGGAGATTGTCTAATAATATGCATACGAATTAGTATAGTTGCTTTATGACTCAGGAAAAAAAGATTCTACCTGTTTCCGGCGATAGGGAAATTGGAGGGCCATTGTTAGGAATATCCCACACATATTCTGGATCTGTGTCTGAAAACTCAAGACCGAAGAGACCAGCTGCATCGTTAATGTGTTGGATCGACGAGGCCGGCAGGGTGGGAGGTTCTGCTTTGAGTTTTTTGAAGCCGGCGAGGTGGTCGACGGCAGTGATCAAATTCTGAAATGCGTCTCTGTAAGCAGGAGGCACGTCGTCGCGCTCCAGTAGCGCTCGCACTGTGGAAGAAGCATGCTGGTAGGCCTCAACAACAACTTGCTTCCTTCTCCCGGAGGGAGTAGAAAGCACCGGGCTGGATTGAGGTTGTATTTCATCAGACAGCGGCGTTGACGGCGTTGACGGTAGAGACATGATAGAAAGGAGGATGTCGTTGACAAAGATACGAGGCAAGTGCTAATCCTTTCTGGTAGAGGTGGAACGTTTTCAGCTGAGAGCACTTTTCTGTGGGACAAATGAGTTGTGGCGCTTTTTGCTGTGGACTTGGACCAATGGAGCAGCCCCAAACCTCAACAGATGACACTAGACCAGAGAGGGAGCGGACGACCGAAGCGGCCGCAGCAATGCAAATCGAAATACCATAGTTATAGTTATGTATAAGGGTAAAATTACCTAATATGGAATAAAAATCATCTCTGCTGCAATGAACTTCTATTTGAAATAAATCTGTTTTATTATTTAAGATTCTATTTAAAATCTACATGTTATCTAAATTTAATATAAATTGATAATTAGTGTTGTTAACCCGACCCGACCCGAAAAAAAGCATGCCCGCGCTTATAGGGGCCTCTAGGGGCTTAACTAAGCCTAGTTAAGCCAGTTAAGCACGCTAGGCGCCGCAGGCGCGCTCAAAAACCCGTTACGGGCCAAACGGGCTCAATTAGTTAAACCCGCAGGCCCGTTGTTGCGGGTTTTTTAGTTAAAGGCCTGACCCGAAGCCCTATTGTTTCGGGCACCAGGGCCTTTTTTTTTGACCCGACCCGCGAAAAAAACAACACTACTCCTGAGTCCCGCAATAAGCAAAGTTTCCATCCGCCCCCCACATCTCATTCGGAGAATTTTTGGTCGAACTAGAATATCGTGAAGGTAAGTAACCCTATTAATAGCTTTCACAGCCTGAAATAGCTAGCCATAATCCGGTGACTTTGTGTGGCTAAGTCCCACTATAGATTTTTGCTGCCTGTCAGGCGCGCGTGGCTGTTGTTGTTAGTGAAAAGGGGTACCGTGTGGTGACATAAGTTTGAAACCCCCCTTCTGTACGCTAGGCCGGGGGCGGTAAAGCCTCTCATAATTAGAGTTCATTATAGTGCCGTCTGCTGCTTATTTTCACCCAGTGTGTTACCGCGTTGCGAGGTGCTAAGCCTCTAAACAGTGACTGAGCTTTTCTACTCTTAGCCTAGCGTGAGCCGGGGGTTTTCAACTTATGTCACCACACTGGATATCTCGCGTGTGAGAAGTTGAGTTGAATGTAGATAGGTATAGATAGATAGAGTGGAGATGGATGGGCGTCGGAGTGCAGATGGTCTTTTCCATCGCGAGATAATAATAATAATAATAAAATACAAAAAAATAGAAAAAAAAAGGCGACACATCTGACAACTGCTAGGGAGAGGCAAATAAAAACAGGAAAAATAAAAGACTTGAAAAAGAAGCTAGATATTTGTATTAGAAAGCTTCTGTTATAATAATCTTGAAAGAATAGAAATCATGTGATATTTTGACTAGCAAGTGAAAATGTGAAGGATTAACAACGAGCTGAATTACAATCATAAAGAAGAATCAGAATTGGAATTTGCGAACTGCTGTTGATTAGTTACAAGATACTGTATATTGTTAAAAGCTACCTAGGTAGACATCAGCATAGGAATATTCATGGTATTGAATCCTTCCTATATCATGAGGTTCTTGGCTATACTTTCTGTTGTATTATTGAAAAGATTTGCTCGCGAAATAGTCAACACCGCAACTTTAAAACATGGGCCTTCATGGAATTGTACCTATGTATGAGAATTGTATATGCAAAAAGTGTAATATTAATAGAGATAATGTAAATAAATGTCTGACAATAAAAGAAGATCTAAAATAAATGTATAGAAGTGAAATAATCCAGCGGGAATATGCCAGCGCATAAAGAATCTTGCAAAGTTTCAAAATGCTGACGGAGAATCTTGACATGCGTGGCCACTGGTGGGTGACTAAATATAGAAACACAACAACGCTTTTTTCCCCTCTTCCCTCTTCTCTCTTCCCCAAGCCAAAAAAGTGACGTAACCGCAGGTTTAAAGGAATTATTATGGAGACGTCCCCATCCGTTGATCAGTGGAGAGTACAAAAGTAGCTGCAGAAAGGGCGAAGGGAAGAAAATCAAAATATCGGGAAAGGTTGGTGGTACATGTAAGGTGACCATGATGATGGGATGGCGAGGGATTCGGAGAGATCCTATTTCGAACCAACATAGCATGTCGCTTCTATAGCAATAGGGGAGGAGTTGGGAATCCTGCGAACCGTCTTTCTAGCGGCGATCCTATCATGCGGTAGTGTGATGTGTAGCGTTGAGGCTATCGTGCTCCTGTTGGGTATAATGTCCTTCTGAAAGAAAAGAGATAGATGAAGTAAATAGTTGAAAAAAATAAGAGCCCGCTAACTGGTAATGCTTTCGGAGTTTGTGCTTGTTCATTCGCTCGTTCATTCGCTCGTTCGCTTCGTCGAGAATGTAAAGGTAGACAAAAATAGAATCCCCGCTAAAAATATATCAAAAAAAAGTAGAGAACACCATGCTATGCGGCCATGCGTTGGTTGTTGTATAGGGTGCAGCATCACACACCAACGCATGTATGTGTATGTATGAATTGCAGGAGCTGCTGCTGATGGAAATTTTTTTATTATTCCATTTCTCTTTCAACTGGGGCCAGGGCTCGATCTAAGACTATGTGGTAGTGGTAGGGAAGAAGCTTCATGCAAAACATCGCCTATCATTGTACCCTGGTCCCGGCCCGGTTGAGTAGTTGTAAATGCGCCTGTGTCAATATTTGTAGTGGTGGTGGTGTTTGGCTCGAGAACGGCGCCCGTCAGCGAGCCCTGTCGTCGCTTTGGTGATGGTGAGTTCAACAAAGGAACTTCCCCGACGGGTGCGGCAGCTGGGACGTCCGGTGCTGAAACTGGGGGCGGCGATGTTGCGGGATCGGGGGCATTGCTGCTATTGACCGGTAGCACATGGCCGTTTTCAACCGGGCCTAGTGTCCAGCGCCACTTGCGAGGGTGTTTCTGCCGCTTGTGAAGGAGAGGTGTCTGTGGAGTGTTGTCAAAGCAGTCATATGTCCCGGAACCGGCTAGATCTTCTCGTAGCGCGATGGCCCTAATTTGTCGCTCGCTTGTGGAATGTTTCCTTTTGGTCCGTGGGCGTTGGCGGGCAGGGTTCTGGGACGGGATGTTGCTATTTTTATCCCGGTCGCTGCTGTTGGTCATGTCTTTGTCTTTTTGAGGGAGTGACGGAAATGACGAATCGTCATCGTCTGAGGGACTGGATTTTGATTGCGATAGTGAGGAGTCTGACTCTTCCTCAGACGACGTGTCGATATCTGAGGGCCCCGAGGGAGAGTCTGAGAATGACAGATCCGAATGTCTAGCCACATAGTGGACGGTCTTGATTTCCTCGTCGAGCGGATAACGATATTTGACCTGTCGTTTGGCGGGAAACAGAGCCTTGCGTGCGCTGTGTCCGTTTGCAGAGCCGTTATTGGTTGACGCAGAAAGGGACGGTCTTCGTAGAGAGGATGTGTGAAGTGGTGAGTTTCGTAGGATACTCCGTACACCTAGCGGAAGCTTATAAGGGACATCTTCGTTCGTAGTTTGGTAGTTGCACAAGTATGACGATCCCCGCTTTCCAGACCGGGAGCCGCATTTCGGGGACGAACTGCCCGTACCCACGGGGGATGAGGCAGTGCGCCTGAAGCCGTCGTAGGCATTGCTGAAAGTATTCCGTACGGTGGGGGAAGGCGAGCATCCTGCCGAAAGAGCTAGAGAAAGAGCAGTTGTAGACTTCCCATATGTCATTGGTAACGACGATGTCTGTAGTGACAGCTTTGGGCGCTTGCTGGCTTTGGACGAGTCAAGCCTGGAGCCGCTCGAAGGAGTGGACGGCGCCGGCTTCACGAACATATCTGCATGGGTTTGCGATTCTTGCTGCGATGACGATATCGACGATGAGGCTGTTGTAGCGTTCGTAGGGGGAGCAGCAGTAGTAGGAGTGGGAGTGAAAGAGGTTATAGAATCTGGAGCTGGCGTAGCATTGTCCGAGGAGGAGCTCGAATCTGAGGGTTGGATATGTAGAGGTTTTGGAGTGGACGATATGGCAAGCATGTTGAAAAGAGACGATAGCCACCGGTATAGCGAGGCAAAGAGGCCGGAATCAAGCTCACGAGAAGCCGTCCAAGACTGTAGAGACATCAAGGGAGTGAAGGCGGAGAGAAACAGCTGGGGATAAGCATGGTGTCGTCTGGTGTGTGGAGAAGAGCTGGTTTATTGCGCCATGATGGCTGCTCTAGCTGTATTGTGTGCGGGAAGAGGAGACGAGGTTCGCGCGAGGAATGGTCTTTATGGGAGTCAATATTTTCTTTTTGTTTCGTCGACAGCAGGTTCAATAAGGGAGGTTTCTCGGTATAGAAGAGCGGTTAAGGTTTGGAGGGAGGGGATACGAGTATTGATGAGAATCAGGAACAGGCAGGAGGGATATGAATAAGTAAAGGATGACAGTAAGAATAAAGAATAAGAGTCAGAATAAAGAAGATAATAATAAGCAGAGAAAAGGTTAGTGGATGGTGGCTGGCGGTGGGGAGGAATTGGCTTGTCTCTCGTATGGCAAAGAATAGGACGGTACGAAGCAGCGGGGCTTAGAGGGAGCTAGAGGATAACGATGAATATATAAAGCGATGGAATGAGATATAGGAAAGCATGGATGAAGGTAAAGATGAAGATGAGGAGAGAGAGGGGGGGAAAGTATCCGGGATGTCAGAATTTTAGCAGGAAGATGAAGAAGAACAGAAGAAGAAGAATAGGGCTTGATGTGATCGGATGTGACAAGAGAAGAAACTTGCAGCTTAGGACTGACTGAGCATGGATTGAAACAACTATATCTTCCGTATGTATAAAAGTAAAAAGAATATTATATAAATCAATCAATCAATCAATCAATCAATAGATATAGCTATGCGCCCGCCTGAAACATTCCGAGTCCTTATACACAACAGTGAGGGGAAACAGAACCAGAATCACCAGAAGGCTGTCGCATTCTCCGTTTCACGATTCATCGAGTCTGGAGCAGCTAATATTAGCGCAGTCGGTGGAGTCCAAATACTAAAAACTAAACAGAAACAGAAACAGGATTGGATATTATTTATCGTCTTCAATTCGCTGAAGGATTGAGGGATTGAGGGGGGCACATATTCTATAAATATCCGTTTCTTATAATATGGAGAGTAGTACGTGGGAACTCTCTTTGAACACCGTTTCTATTGACAACTTCTTCAGTTGTATTTGTGATACAGCTTCATTTTGAACCATTTTATCTATGATTTCATTATTTATTTCCATAATAACCTCCGCTAGATATATCTCGATGATGCGGTACATCATACATGACGGTTATTTACCTAGGTATTTACCTGGCCCATCAGCACTAGCAATGGCTGACTCCAAAGTACCTAGGTACGTCTCTCAGTTACCACTGGTCACCGCCACTCTTAACGTGATTACGTGTAGATATACCAACAATAAATATTAAAAAGATAATTAATTATAGTGTCAAAGTATTTCTGTTCTATTCAACATCCATTTTCTATGTGGATCACGTGCTACTACGCCACATCAGCATCACTAGCCACATCAACAGCCACGTATATGCCGGATTGGGAAATAGCCCGAGATATCCATGGATCCATCAATATCAACGTCTTATTATCCTTGAATATCATCATGCATCCAAGACAATATTAATTCAACCCAGTGGCAATCTAATTGACATTCTTCATCAATCTGGACATGTGAAAACAACCAGCATGCTTTAATTCTGCAGACTGACACCACCGCATTCATCCCTGCTACGATCACCCCCCTGCCGACCGAGAAGTTAGAACAAAAGGAGATCTTCCCTGGATGGGACTTCTGGCCCGATGCCAGTCTCTGCTAATTTTGAAACACCGTTATAAGTCTTGCTTCTCTGACGTCTGCCTTCTCGGTCTTCGCCGTGATTGACAAGTCAGGGTCCCTGGTGGATACTACACGCAAGAGGTGTGCCCTTTTGAATAATCAACCTTGGATCCCTTCAATGTCTCTCGGGCGTTTGTCCACATCTGGATAAACAGGAGCTTCTTACAGGATTTACTCCCAGGTTCAACCTCACCACTACCGGAGTACTCCTTGCATGACAGACAAAGACAAACGACCTGCGGCAGCATGGCAAAACCTTCTGGCATGCACGCTGGGTTTCTCCCACGCAGAGACGACAGTAGGATCATTCTGCATTTTGTTAGTTAGATCCCCAGGGTTTATTTCTATTTGATGGTTGGATTTTTTTTTATCTATTTATACTTTTATCTTTATTTTACCTTAATCCGTTCTAACCCCCCGTCCATGCATGCATATACCACGCTTGTGTCATCAACCCGCCTTTGGGGGCCAAATGTAGCATTATGGAATAAAGCTACCATGCCATGTCCCTATGTCCGCCCAATACATATGCTTATTATTATATTCATTATCTACATGACATGCTACTGTTTTCTCTAAAGCAAAAATGTCTTTCTCCATATACCTGACCCCAAGACACGCGACATCCATGGTTGCACGTATTGTGTATGTATGTACGTGCATAACTAACCATCCAAACATACGAAATTTACCAGGACTATGACTGCTTCTACGCCTCCGTATTCGAAGCAGAACAGCCCGCCCTGAAATCACTGCCGCTGGCCGTCCAGCAAAAGCAGATTGTCGTTACCTGCAACTATGAAGCCCGCCGCCGCGGCTTACGCAAGCTGCAACTGATTAAGGATGCCAAGAGGATCTGTCCAGACGTGGTCGTCGTGCTCGGCGAGGATTTGACCAAGTTTCGCGATGCCTCCAAGGAGCTTTATGCGTTTTTGAAGGAGTTTGTGGTTGGGTGTGGGTGGGAGAAAAGGGGGAGGATGGAGAGGTTGGGGTTTGATGAGGTGAGCTTCCGAATTCTGATAGGGGGTGTTGTGGGAGGATACCTTAAAAATGTTATATATTTATATATACCGATATACAAAATCCTTGTTCATTCGTTCGGTATCTTTGAACTATCTAACTATTGGTTTAGGTATTTTTGGATGTCACTCCAATAATAGACTACAACATTGACCTTCTCAACCAAAGCAACCTATCCATCTCCTTCTTCCACCTGCACAAAACAGATCCAACCGTAGGATTCACATACGATGCCCGAGCAGTTGTGGGACCGACGTTCCCTCATACCTTTCAAGATTCCCGCTCAGCCTCATGCTGTCCTACCTCAAACCCAAACCCAAACACCCAAACAACCCCATACAACCCCGATGACAGCTACCCGCTCTACCAACGTCTAATCCTCGCTTCCCACCTAGCCAACTACATACGCCACCAGCTCGAGGAACACAAAGGCTATACAGCAACAGTTGGCATCTCAACCTCCAAACTACTCGCAAAGCTAGCCGGCACCATCCACAAGCCACGGAACCAAACCACTCTCCTGCCCCCCTACGACCCCCCCACCGGTAGCAACGATGATGGTCAACAACGGCAACAGCAACAAAGCAACGTCACCTTCTTCCTGGACACCCGCGATATCAGCGCCGTCCCCGGCATCGGCTTCAAAATCGCCCAGAAGCTGCGCACGCACATCCTCCGCCGCGCCCCGGAGACGGGCATCTACGAGGAGCTAGCACGCGCTGACCGCGTCACTGTAAGGGATGTTCGGTTGTACCCGGGTATGGGCCCTTCGTTGCTGGAGGAGATACTACTCTCAGGCAGCGGGAGCAGCGCGTGGCCGAGAGATATCGGAATGAAGATTTGGAGATTGATCAATGGAATCGACCCGAGTCCCGTGGCGGAGGCGAGAGCCGTGCCCACGCAGATTAGCATTGAGGACTCGTATGGGCGGGGGATGCTGGATGGGGTTGAAGTGGTTAAGAGAGAGCTGGCGAGGTTGGGGCGGAGTTTGCTTAGGAGGATGCTGGCGGATTTGATGGAGGAGGAGGTGGAGGATGAAGAGGTGGAGGTGGAGGTTAGTGAGAAAGGCACTGATGGTGGTGATGGTGGGGTTGGGATAGAAAGGGGTAACAGGAGAAGTGGAAAGAGGAGAAGGCGATGGCTGGCACACCCGCGCACGCTCCGTCTTTCGACGCGCGCCCGTCTGCCACCTCTGCCCGACGGCAGTCCGGATTATGGTGGGGGGCGCGCGTCGAGATCGTGTCCCATGCCGGGGTTTGTTTTCTCGGCGTTGAAAGTCGATGCTCATGGCGGCGGTGATACGGTGGCCATAATAGACGCTGTCGCCAACCGGCTTGCTGTCGAAATCCTCCTACCCCTCTTTCGAAAGCTGCATCCTGGCAGGCCGCCGTGGGATCTATGCGTAGTGAATATCGCTGTGACGAACATTGTGGAGTCAGGTCTGGAGGGGAATGAGAGGGATATTGGTGAGATGTTTAAGAGCCAGGGGAGGGCGGTGGGGATGGTAGATGGAAATAAGAATGGGACTGGGGATAAAAATCTCGAAGTGAATGGGGATGTGGATATCGATATGGACATACCTGGTGATGATGCGCCTGCCGTTGATGAGTGGGATAGTGATGATGATGAAGATATGCTGGGTCTAAGTAACGGCGACGGTGATGGTAGTAGTATGATGAGCGAGTGTGCGATTTGCGGTGCGCTCATGCCGCATTTTGCGATTGGGGCTCATGGAGTGTTCCATGCTGTTCCTGACTAACATTGTTCCGATGTCTATACTCGAGCGTATATGAAGGCGATATCGAAATCTCGAGAGCAAGATAAGAGAGCAAGATCGAGCTTTACCATATAGGCGCATCTTCTGGCATGTGTGTGGTTGAGGATATTGCCATTTCAAAAAGCGCATGCGGCTCACGCGTGCAAGCCAGGTCGGTATATGTATGAGGCGCTGGCGAATATAGATTTATCCCTAAAAATAGTTCACGGAGCCGCTCAGTTTTGAGTCAAGAAAGGTCCGCCTGACTAGCTAGGTAATGGAAACCACCTTGCAAATAGAAATGGTATAAATGGGTCAGATATCCAGAATACTTAAAACTGCATCTGTGTCAGTTTTGTGCGTTGTCGTCCCCGTCGGCAGTTCTCAAATGGTCTCACAACGTTTGGCATGACAGAGCGCAAAATTAGGCATAGCAATCTTGACGATATTTTTATTCACAATCACCTTTGTATATTGATGGCTAGTCACGGCCATCAAAAATTGGAGCTTTCTGTCGGGTCATTTGTTGTTGAACAAGCTATTTCGAACTACACAACAGACATTCTGACTATATTGAGCCTTGAATTCTGTCTTGAGTTTGAGTGCTTGCACCCCCTCCCCCTGGCGCTTACAGAAACGGGCCACCCGCCTCTCAGAGCCCATAAATGCCGTCTCGCCACACAAACTGAGAATAGACACGGATTTTCATATGTGTCAAATGCATAATGCGTAGTCCAATAGGTATCCCCAGTAGTTTCAAAATATATTTAATAAAAAGAAATAACAAATGGATAGAATCGGCATTCGTGCAATTGTGGTTGGCAGGACATAAGCGCCGTACAGTTCATACTCGGATTTCAACAGCGGAGTAAGTAGATTTGAGATCCGAAAAGGGTCTCTGGCCAACAGTATATAAATAGCATTGCCATACACAGTTTGAGTCCCTTCCGTCACTTGATCGAAGCTGGAACACGGGGGTAGACAGCTGTAACAGTAGTGCCTCTTGCCTGTGGCAGGTTCTGAAACTGTCTGACCTGGGGGATTGCGGGTGCGATGCATTTCATATTTTTATTATTTATTATTCTCTAACTTTGGCGCTGAGAACGGAGTAGGCCTGTTAGAGATGAGAAGCTCTCTCCTTTTCCCAATTTCGCTGGGGGCGGGTCTCTTCTGGGCACTGGATTCTCCCGGGAGTTGGCAGTTTGATACGGACAAGGAAAGGGTTGAATGATAGTTACTCAGGGTATGATAGATATCGTGAAGGACTCTCTGGTTAACTCCGTGATTGAATTGTTGTAGATATTTGATAAAGATGATATGGTCCTAAGCCCTAAAGATCCCGTTAAAGACTAGGCGGGGCTCTTAGCTAATCGCCCCTCCCGTTTCAGCCTCAGCGGCTCTGTCTGGGCCCGAGAGAAGTCAACGACCATCCATCACCATCACCACCATCTCCCAACTCTCTTCTCTCGTTCAACCATCTTCTTCTTCTTTCATTCATTCTGTCTTTAATACCCGACTCACCTCCATCACCTTCACCTAACCCCTCTCTTCTTCCCTCCCCTCCCCTCGCGGCATTGACCGGATGCCAACCTCGCCTTCCACCTATCGCCGTTGCTGCTGAGACACCGATTACGTAGACTGCTGTTCTCGACGCAGCATACGCCCGTCTGCGCCACACTCTCCCGCTCCACAGACTTCAGATCACACGTTCTGGGTGCTGTCACGAAGTGGCCATTCGTTGTCCATTCTGGCTTGAACGAGATATCCCGGATTTAGCCTTTAACTTGACGGGCAAACAAAGTCTCCGGACGCTGCATTAATTGAACGTTATTGCTCCTACAAACGTCGAAGAACAGGAAAGGAATACCAAGGCAGCTTGCGAAGAAGCGCTAAGAGTGTGCGCCCAGTTATCGATAACAGCTTGGCTTGGAGGGGTGTTATTCTTTTTACTTTTCTGCTCGGGATAAAGGGCGATAATAAGTATTCAATTATTCGACCCAAGACATCTACCGAGGAGTATACGAGGTCTTCATATCCGGGCATTGTGTCAGACCACCATACGGAGTAAGTAGCTGCTTAAAGCAACGACAATTGCTGGACAGTCAGGCAGTGCAAGCGTGTTGTTATCTGGCATCAGCATCGAATACCCTCTTTCCGCTACAAAAGCCTAGACGGATAGGTCCTCGGGGCTAAGTTTTAAGACCGGTCGCCCGCCTTGCTAGGATAATCTCGTTACGCAAACGACCTCAGCCTGTCGTCGTTGTTTAGAACTACTAGCATTCCTGCTGCTGGCCGCCATTATTTGTCTTCGTTGTTGCCCCACAAGAAGGATCCATGACCTACGCTGCCCTTTCGGTTCTTCTCCCTGTCCCCATCTTGCGGAGCATTTGATCAGAACTAATCCGATTCCATCTCATCTTCATCTTATTTTTGGACCTTCGACTCTTCAAAAGCCAAAAGAATTTTCTTCCCGCTTTTTATTTCGGGGTCTCTCGTTTTTCGTTAATTTGCTCTATATTGTTCGACCGTGTTTTATCCCCCATCCTCAGTTGCTGAAGGAGCGCCTTGGTCAACGGTCGCTGCTGACCATCTACCGCACGGTCTTTGAGCCGTAGCGCCCGATCGCACTCGCTATGCGATTTTTCAACGGCCTGGTTCCTTTGATAACCAGTGCTCTAGCAATTCTCTCTTCAAATGTTGATGGTACGCTACTTCCCTGCTTTAAAAACGCTTCAGCAGTTGATATGATGGAATGCTAATAACATATCTACTCATTAGCACGTTCGCAAAGGCGGGATAACATCGGCTACCTTTCTCTAATCGAAAACCCTAACATCCGTACTCCCTCCCATCGGGTAAACGCATATTCGAATTTCGATATCACGTTCGACCTCCATAGGAGACAACAACGGTTACGACTAAGCCTAGAACCTAACCATGATATTCTTCCCGACGGTGCACAAGTGCACTTCGTTGACCAGGCTGGAAACGTCCAGCAATCAGAGCTAATAGACCGACAAAATCACAAGGTTTTCAAGGGCTGGTCCTGGGTTGAAAACGAAGATGGAAGCTGGGATAGGGTTGGCTCGGCTCGGGTGGTTGTCAAGAAAGATGGACCTGACCCTCTTTTTGAGGGAACCTTCACTGTTTTGGACGACCACCATCACATCCTCCTGCGGTCGAACTACATGCGGACAAAACATGAACTCGACCCGCACCTGGATGACACCACTGCAGAATACATGATAGTCTTCCGGGATTCGGACATGGGACGCCCCATCGAAGATGACGACTTGAAGAGGCGGTCCTCACTAAAGGGGCGTTCTTGTGCGGCCGACAGTCTGCCATTCAACTCGGATCCCGACCACCCAGTATTCCGTCCCATGACGGCGCGTAAAACCGGCCTCTGGGGTTCAATGTCGTTAGACTCTGTCTTGGGCTTGGGTCGACGACAATTCGACATGCCAGGGGGCGGTGGGAGATCTGGTGGCGTGAATCTGGGCTCAACGATCGGAAGCACTGCAGGCTGCCCAAGGACAAGAAAAGTTGCATTGATTGGAGTAGCTACTGATTGTAGTTACACCCAGACATTCGATTCACAGCAACAGGCGAGAGAAAATGTTATAAGTGTCGTCAATAGTGCATCTGAAGTCTACGAACAGACTTTCAATATCTCCCTTGGTCTGCGAAATTTGACCGTTTTCCCGCCGGATTGCCCTGCAACTCCCCCGACATCGACTCCATGGAACGTTGGGTGCGGTGGTAGTGGTTCTCCCGACATTAACCAACGGCTTAACATGTTTTCGTCATGGCGCGGCCAGCAACGAGATGACAATGCGTTCTGGACCCTTATGACCGACTGTAGCAGCGGAGCTGAAGTCGGACTAGCCTGGCTCGGTCAATTATGCAACCGTGAAGTACGGGGAGATCCGAACTCAGCGCAATCTGTAACAGGAGCTAATGTGATTGCACGTACGCCAAACGAGTGGCAAGTATTTGCGTGAGTTTTTCTTTCATTCTATCCCAATTTGTTTCGTTTTGTTTTGAGTCTCTAATCTCTCGTGTTTAGGCATGAGGTTGGTCACACCTTTGGAGCCGTTCATGATTGCGACCAGAACCTTTGCGCGCAGTCGCAGGCGGTAACATCTGAATGTTGCCCTCTCTCCCAAGGCTCTTGCGATGCAGATGGTAGATTTATCATGAATCCGACCTCCGGAAGAGGAATTACGCAATTTTCACCCTGTACTATTGGCAATATCTGCTCTGGTATGGGCAGAAACAGCGTACGAACAGATTGTCTCTCGAATAACAAGGGCGTGGTAACGATCACTGGAAGTCAATGCGGGAACGGGATTGTTGAGGAAGGCGAAGAGTGCGATTGTGGCGGAGAGGACTCGTGCGGAAACAATCCATGCTGTGACGCAAAAACTTGCAAGTTCAAAGGCAACGCAGTTTGTGATGATTCAAACGAGGATTGCTGCAGTGGCTGCCAGTTTGCATCTAGCAGTACTGTTTGTCGAGCTAGCACTGGCCCTTGTGATCCAGAGGAGAGGTGTACCGGAAATACCCCTAATTGCCCCGAAGATAAGAGTACACCAGATGGAGAGGCTTGTGGGAACGGTCTTGCTTGTGCCAGCGGTCAATGCACGAGCAGAGATCAGCAGTGCCGGACCTTGATGGGTAACCTATTGGATGGCGACCGGACTTTTGCCTGCGACGACCAGACATGTTCTCTGACGTGTTCTGCACCATCACTTCCTCCCAACAGCTGCTCCTCGCTTAACCAGAACTTCCTTGACGGAACGCCCTGTGGCTCCGGCGGAAAGTGTCAAAATGTAAGTATCCGATTTCCACCAATATCTCTTCAGTATCTCTACCTAATAAGTGCTAACCACTCAATTCAATACAGGGATTCTGCGAGGGCTCTTCAATTGGCAACGAGGTCAAATCTTGGATTGACGACCATAAAGAACTAGTCATCGGCCTTGCGGCCGGCTTAGGTGGCTTGCTTGTTCTATCCATACTAGGCTGCATAATCAGCCGGTGTAGACGAGCCCGACGCCGGAAGTCCATGGCTCCAATGGTCCAAGGAAGAGGCTTTGTTCCACCAGCGCAGGGATACGGTGGATGGAGCGGACCGGAACCACCAGACCATTGGGCTTCACGACCCCCAAGAGGAGTTCCGGGGGGCCCAGGTGGTCCGCCGTTCCCGCCACCGGCGTACGGAAGTACACTCGCAGCTCGAGGAAGGATGCCGTCTGTACGGTATGCATGATGATTGCTGCTCTTTAACCATATGCATTACTAGAGAATGGCGTTTTTTTGGGTCCCACATTTGTATCTGTTTGCTTCTTTTTATCATGTTAATACTATGTCCTTTGCTTCTTCTGTGTGTATTTCCGTCCCTCCGTTCAACTGCTAGTCCTGTATTCCTTATTTCATCTTTTTTTCCCACTTGTATTGCACACACCTCTTTCGACCCCGTTTATGTTCCCACGGGGGAGGGATATGAATTTTGATTAGTATGTGGCAGGCACATTACCATTGAAAGAGTGGTTTCTAGCCCCTTTTCTTTTCCTCCTAAGCTTCTGTTGCTTTTTGTGTTTGCATTAAGCCCATTTTTTGGCTTTGGCTTTGGGAAAGATTGGAGGGATACGCCACGGGAGTCATTATATAGGAAGGTTTATTATCATCACTGGATATAACATTCAATATATAGGTATTTAAATGCATTATTCTCTTTGAAATATTGATCTTGGGAACCTTCGCCTCTCACTGCTTTTTAACTGTTTTAAGTTGGTGGATGAACATGATTAGAAATCAGAAATAATTGATATTGAACTGAATGATCTGAAACATAGAACTGACATCTTCACAGTTATTTCTTTTTGTATTATTACTTGAGACTTGTTGAATTTCTGTTTTTCTTTGCCCACTTCTTGCTTTATCAGTGTGTTCTGTGACATCAATCTCTTTGTCTAGTCATTTTTTAAAATAGTGGGTGCTTTTCATCTCTCTTTTCAATTCAACCAAACTGTTGATGATGGTGGATAAATAAGAGAGATATATGAAGAGCCTAATATTCTCACATTTTAATTCAGCATTTCTATAATGCATGATTTGACTCAGCTCATTGAAATCAAATCATAAGAGATACTGTCATAATACTTGTCTGAAGCGCGGCTGAGTAGTATAGATAAATATAGACAATATGGGGATATGAAACACATAACAATCATGACTGTAACTCGGATGAAGAAAGACTCAAGTGAAGAGGAAACCAACATAGGCAAAAGCAACAAGAGTGAAAACAACGAATAAAGGGAATAAGACAGCCAAAAAGAGGAAAAAACTCCCTTCCCAATACCTAAGTCATAATTGAAAGAAAAACAGAAAATAATCAACAAGCCCCAACAAGCCCCAACGGCATCCAACACCCCTCCCCTCCCGTCTTCCCTCACTGCAAACAAATCCCCACAAACCCCTCCCTCGTCACCCCGCCCACCCCCTCCAAATCAAATTCCTCGATCATAGCCCGCAACTCCTCCTCCTCCAACCCCGTCTCCCCCAGCTCCCTCGCCACCCTCCTCAAATCCTCCAGATCAATAAACCCCTTCCCGCCCTCATCAAACAGCTCAAAGGCCCTTAGGATCTCCTCCCGCGGGTCCCGCTCCAGGATCTTCCGTGCCGTAAGCGTTTGAAAAGCGGAAAGGGGCATGAGAAGACTTGAAGGGTGCGGGGGTTGTTCGTTGGCGGCGTTGCGTTGGTTTGCGGCTCGTTGTTGTTGGGTTTGGGAGGAGGGTTGTTGGGAGGATTGGTTGCGTGGGACGCCATAGGTGGTTAGGAGGGAGATTAAGTCTGGTTTTGAGAGGGTGAAGCCGAGGGCGCGGAGGGCGACGCGGAGCTCGTGGTAGTCGAGGTGGCGGTCGCGGTCGAGGTCGAAGAGTGTGAACTGTTGTTGGGTCTCGTTAGCATTTTTGTAATGATATAAATAAGAGTGTATAGTATAAGGCAGGTCGGGGTGGGGGGGTTGGTTTGTGGTATATCAAGAACGCCAGTGTTCTCTTACAGCTTCATTAATTTCCTCCCTCTGCTCCTCTGTTAGGTCGTTAAGGGGGTTTTTATTCGCCTGTGCATGTTGTTGCGTATGTGCCGGCTGAGCGGGTGGTGTTGATTTCGCAAGACCGATGCCGTCTCCTCCCCCAAAGTCTCCCCGGTCCCGTCGAGAGAGCACTGAAGCGCCAAAGGGGAGGTGTGTATTATTCAATGCGGATCTATCGGGGAGTTTCCCGCCGGCATAGGATGCGCGCGGCGGGAAGGAGGGGTGTGCGGAGGAGGCCATGTATTTGTTGCTGGTTTTGAACTTTGCGGTGTGGTTGGTGAATTAGGGTTGGGTTGGTTTAGGTGGGCTGGCGCATGGAACGAAAGTCAGTCGCGAGTTAATTGAAATGCAACTATATCGGTTGCTTTGTAGAAAGCAGTGGTGTTATTATCTTGACCCTTTTTGCGGAGGGTTTGATCTCTTCGAAGCCGCATCTCGAGCTCAGTCGCGATGGACGCGAGGTGACGTGAAGAAGATCCACGTGACCTGGTGGTCGATGGCACAAAATACTAGAACCTTCGGATTATGACAAGGGAAAACACAAGATAGAATGGAAACATTTTCTAGAAAGCACATAAATCAAGAGGGATCTTTTGGTCACTCTGACATGTAATTAAAGAGCCTGGAACAGGTCAGAATGAGCCAATATACTCATTATAAATGAAGTTGCCAGTCATTTTAAATTACATCTAGTACTATTAATCTAAACAACATTGCATTCACACATATCTTACAGTTCTCAATTATGCTATTAATCTGTGCCTGACATTGCCTTGTTTGAATTCTACTTTATCTAAAGCAGTTTGGAGACCAGATTCTCTAGCTTTGTATTTAATCAAGATACAGAGTGCATGTATCTCAGATTCAATTTTTCAGGAAATAGACTGTAAATTCATTGACTTTTGCTATTCAAAACCCCCTCACTGTATGTGAGACTCTATTCAGAATAAAGTGCAAATATATAACTGATTTGCAGAAGTACTGTAGCTGATTGTGAGATCTCTGACTTCAAACGTCTTGTGGCTTTCTATCATCTAGTAGTATCCTAGATCAAGTGGAGCCAGACCTTTCTTCCCTTACAATTTACTTCGATGAGCTGTTTATCGAGCAAGAGGCGATGGCTTCTTCTCCCAGAGGAGCTAAAGTTCTGGCTAGGATCCTTTGCCCCGTTCCCAAAGCGAGGCTTTTCATTGCCGCGAGCAGAAACGTACAACTCAAGCGGGAACCGAAGCACGATAAGTGGCCTTAGTATTCAGATACGCCCTCAAAATAAGAGATGAGCAGATTGCTCTAAAACAAAAAGATAGCGACAGCTCAGACTATATGTTAACGAAAGACGCTTTTGAAGACTTCATCATCATAATTCTCTATTGTAAAATTGTGCTTTTACCAAACGGAACCTTTATCATCATCATGATCATAAATAACTTCATAACCTCCAGATTTCAAAGATCCGTAGGGAAAAGGGGATACTAGTGAAATAGCTAGTAGTGAACAAAAAAAGTATTCGGTGGTACAACTGCGTCCGCGCTTAATAGCCGAGACTGTACCAGCCCAAATAAACCCCCTTCATGGTATCAAACACAAGTAAAAATATGAGTCTCTGATGTGACATTTTGAGGCGCAATGACGAGACTGGGAAGAAAGGGGTATAAGAGTCTAAAAAAGGGGGCACCGTGGAAAAGAAAAAGGAAAACAGTAAGCCTGTGTGACACCCAGCGGGGGCATGGATAAAATATGAAGAGAAGATACAAACTTTTCCCAAGATAGAAATAGATAGACCACTCACAGAAGCCCAAATTGAAAGGGGAAAAATCGAAGGAGATTGGGTATATATAGATAGAATAGATGGCGGTTAGGTCATAGACACACAAAACAACGACTGATGCGCGGATTTTGGATGATATAAAAAACCAAGAAAAGCACAAAAAAACAGAGGACGGTTATCTCCAAAGTGGGTCGGCAAACTGAAATGCTTCCGTTCGAGGTCGACGAGGGTCTTTCTCTAGAGTATCAGAACCCACGGACCTATCCCTTTTTTTATTAGAAAAGACTCCGCCTTGGTGGCTATAGTATAAAGAAAAATCGAAGAACTGATCCACTATGTTATCTGGTTCAGCGCTACGCCTGTCGAAGTCATCATCGGCATGAGTGGAAGAGGAAGATTCTGTTGCCTTCAAGGTCTGGTGTTGAGACGATCGGCGGCTCGCCTGTTCAACATTGAGATCAGACAACGAATCATCGCGGTTACCATCATCATGACAAGGAGTAGCTTCTATTGGCAAAGCACGACTGGTCCAGCCACCCAATCCGCTCACGTCGACAGAACCTCGTACCGCATCTATTGGATGTGGAGAGTCCATAGCCGGAGACCTGCTCAGGACACCTTGGTCGTTCAGGTTGAATGGCAGATCACCATTGTAATGACTCGTGAGAAGCCGGGAGACCGATATGATCGGATCCAAGCCAAATGGAAAAGAACGTCTTTGAAGCGCGGTTGGCTGTTCATTTCCAGAATGTAGATATGCCGCCACTTGAACTTGAGGAGAACCAGGGAACTTCATCTCAGTATCCTGAATCGAAAACCACGCAGTCCCCAATAGCCCTTCTATCAAAGCACGGCTGATCGGCAGTTGGGTTAGTATTCCTGAAAAAGTCTCATAGACAATGGAGTCGGCTTGAAAATTCGACAGAGCAACTAGAGATCGATAGTACAGACTCAGTGCAACACGGATTTCTTCAGGAGCGAGTTCTTTTGTTGATGGCTTTAGATTGGGAAGCAACTCCGAGCAGAACATATCCGCAGTTTGGGTGATTACCTTAGCTAGAGACAAGAGCAAATCTGCCAGGGCGACTCTTGTGGGGCCATAGTCAGCCGGTCGCGCAAAAAGTACGGCCTCCGTAACCATATTAACAAATGTAGTTGACTGAAAGATGGTCATCGCAAGGGAAAAAAGTTTGGAATGCTGGAATTCGGTATTAAGATGAGAGTAGCCGGGAAGTTCCACATTCGAGATGACGGCGTCCACCAAGAGGTTCTTTTCCTTCTTCAAAAGTCGATAATGATTTGGCGGCCTGTCGTCAGGTTTCAGATCAAGAACAATGATGTTTGATGGACCAGGTCTTTTAGATCGAATTTGTAAAACAACCTTCGCTTTCGGATTTTGCGCCATATACTGGGGACAGACCAACGAAGCCCTTAACGTTTCCACTAGACCATTGGCCTCGATGAAAGTCCTTTCTTGGGCGTGGGAGATAGCGGTTGACCGACTTTCACCTGTTCTGATAGAAATGGTCGTATACAGCCAAATCTGTTCGCTGTTGCGAAGACATGGTAAACCACGCTTCTGACAAAAAGCACACACTTTTTGAAGACTACGACAGGTCTGTTTCCTTTTGGCACACCAGATACAAGCACCCCCTTTATCCTTTAACGTACGTCTGCGGGAATCATCTTCTTCTGTTCGCCCCTTACGTTCTTCAGATCCGCGAGTGGGTGCCGCTCTGGCTGTGGGATCGTACTGTCTGATGACAAGATCAACGCCCTGAGTTGGAGTTTGTGTACCGTACGCAGGGTCTTTATGTCCTGATCAGCATATAAACATTGGACAAAGGAATACATTGGGTTCATTTGATCTCACCGTAGCACCCGAAGTCCCCGTTAGATGCCCGTAAGGCCGAGCTTTTATGTAATTCCACAGACTGCCTAGACAAATTGCGTTCAGTGGAACTACGATCGCACCGCCTGCTGTTGTCGTTCCCGAACTCATACCATCCGGCCCCGGTAGAGGTACCGCCTCGGACAGTCGTACTCAACAAGCCTGAGTAACTCTGAATATCACCCTGAGAATTCCAGGAGGGGGTTGATATCCCGTTTATAAACTGCTGGGGGCCGCTCGTAGGGAAGCATGGCGCCCCGCCAACACCTTGCGGCCAATGGTGTATCTGCGGTGTGGCATTTCTCGGTTGGAGTGGCCTTTGTTCCCTCCTTGAAACAGGTGTTGAACGGTGATGTCTTCTTGACCTGTTAAATTCGATAATTGGTTGAGACAGAGGGCTCACGATCTCGTTCTATTTTGCGTGGTGAATCAGTGTAGGTCCCGTTGAGCATAAATTGCCAAATTTGGCATAAATAATTAATTGAACAGAAAAACAGCCTCCCCAGCTTTACTCACAGCCTGTTGGGACGAGGATGCGCCCTGTATCACATGCACGGGAGAAGAAATATTGGGGGCCAAAAAGTTTTGAGAATAAGGCTGATGTTGAGAATCTTGGGATAAGTTCATACTATGCTCCATGGTATGACCAACAACTTAAGACAGAAAAAAAGGCAAAGCACAGACAGAGCTATGTGACCAGGCTCTCGGGGTATCAGTAACTACCAAACATCTGGAAACATGGTGATTGCAACAGGTAGAACTAAGAATAACAGAACGCCATGAAGGACGTGGGTGAGACACGAGCGAGAATATTAGAAAGTAGGAGCTATGAGGGGCCCTGGCTTTTTGACGGGGAGCTTCCCAATGTCATCTTGGGCGAACTATCACCGTCCAGGGTCGAGGTTCGCATTTGTTGTGTCCAGCAATTATTGGCCGACGGATGCCAAGACGGGACCCAAATGGGGAATAGCGTAGCCGTCGTGATGTACGCCGTTATTGGCAGTATGCATCTTGAACGTCAACTTAGCCCGGTGCAAATCGGACAAACAGCAAGGCGAAGCAGAAGGACGGCTGCAGGAATTGATCTAGCTTGCAGGTCTCGATTGACCCAAAAAAAGGTCGCTGAGTCCTTCTGGCAGGAATGTTGCGAGGCTGCGACGATGGAGCGGTTACCCGTGAGAGATGACCGGAATATTTGTGAGAATGTCAGTCACTGCGAAAAAGTCTTGCAACCATGACCATCTATAAGTCTTCGAAGGTTTGGTTCATTGATGGACTACCTGGCGACAAATTCGCAAAGTCATTCGTCAGGACGTTGGAACCTATTGGTAAGGTCCCTATCCACCCGCAGCCCAAGATCGCGGTCCTCTAAAAATCGTTTGCCAAGCAACTTTTCTGGGAGGTACACTTGGGCTACTTTGCCGTCAACATAATTTGGATTGTATTTGTATTCCTTTCCATAGCCCATTTCTTTCATTAACCTTGTCGGAGCATTTCTCAAATGAATAGGGATCGGTAAGCCTGCCATTCCAGGCTCCTCTAAAGCAGCAAATGCGTTATTTAGGCCCCGATAGACCCTTGTGCTCTTCTTGGATAAGGACATGGCAACTGTGGCGTGAGCGAGGTTAATACGCGCCTCCGGCAAGCCGATTTTCTCCACTGCTGTGTATGTGGATGTAGCAAGGGACAACATTGTGTTGTCCGCCAGTCCGATGTCCTCAGAAGCGACCACAATTAGTCGCCGAGCAATATAAAGCGGATCTTCGCCAGATTGAATCATTCGTGCCAAGTAATAGAGAGCCGCATCGGGGTCGCTCCCTCGAATGGACTTATGAAACGCGGATATAGTATCATAGTGTTGGTCCCCGGCCCGATCATAAACAAGGGTCCTTGTTAATGATTTCTTCAACTCCTCTTTAGTCATTCCTTGGCGACGTGACAAATCCATTGCAAGCTCGAGAAGATTGAGAGACGTCCGAGCATCGCCGTCAGCGAATGCGGCGAGATACTTGACCAACTCATCGTCCACCAGAGAAGAGGGGGAATAATTCGGGCCTTCGACTTGTAGCGCACGGTTGAGTATCGAAACAACATCCTCATCCGTGAGCTTTGCAAGGGTAAACGTGCGGCATCGCGAGAGCAGGGCGTTTTGGACTTTGAACGACGGGTTCTCAGTGGTAGCGCCAATTAGCGTTATTTGGCCACTCTCAACAGGGCCAAGAAAAACATCCTGCTGCGATTTGGAAAATCGGTGGATTTCGTCGCAAAATATGATAGTTTTCCTCCCAGATAAACTCAGCTCATTTTTTGCTTCAGCAAATAGCTTCTTGCATTCAGCAACTCCGGTGCTGGTGCTGTTTATTTCAACGAATCTGCTGCCAACCATTTTCGCAATGACGCGTGCAATAGTCGTCTTCCCTGTACCCGCACCACCCCATAGCACCATACTTGGTACGCGATCCTGCTCAATAAGCCCACGAAGGACACCTGATGGACCAACGAGCTCTTGTCCACATACTTCGTCCAAGGTCTGTGGGCGCATACGTTCGGCTAAGGGAGCTGCATTTTTGAGAGCAGTGGATGTCCGGCTTCGTTTAGCTGAGCGACCACTATCTTCCCCCAAAGGCGTCAATTTAGCATCTCCGGATCCATTAAGATCTCGCGGTGCGCCACCGTCATTTGTAAATGATCGTTTTCCCTTGAGACCTTGAGTTGGTGTGGGGGATGTTGTCTGGCTATCTGCTTTTGATATCGACTGGAGAACAGGCTTCCTTGCAGAGTTCTGGAAGAATGATGAAACGGGTAGAGCTGCCTGGGTCCCTTGAGAAGAGCCATCGGTTTGGCTTGATTCGAGCTCGACGAAATTCTGGCAGTCGGAGTCTATGTGGTCGTTGATTCTGTTTTCCCTGACGGATTTATCACAAATAGGGCATTTGACCATACTGCCAACCGTAATAGCACTAATAGCACCGCAGACTAGCCTCACTAGATGGTTGTGAGTATCCAAGACGTAGATAGGAGCTATAGAAGAACTGTCTCCGTAGGCATCGCGAAGCTTCTGTTGAGAAATTCCAGGAAGACGCGTCCAGGTGTCGAGCTGCAGCCAATCAACGTCATGATGACCAAGGTGCCGGAATATCATAAAGCCGGGTTCCGGCACCCGAGGACCGGAGATATCGGGCCAATGACGGCGGGGCATTTCGCTCACTCAGCACGCCATCAGAGTTGTATGTGCAACTGGACTGGGCCGCAAAGGACTCATATATATATCTTCACTGTCTGCAATATTCAGTAACCGGTTTCTAGGAGTGTATGACTGGCAGGCAATGTTCCCCTCGTCTACACGCTATCTGCTACAATCAATCCCAAGGATCAGTCCAAGCCGTTGCCAAACAAGTTCGATCGGAAGGATAGCCGTCAGAGGGATGTCTTCTACCGAACCAAGAAGAGACCCTTTTCGCCCGGCAAAGAGGGTTGCGGGGCAGAAGCAAGATGTTTGGTATTGTGCAATTGACTCCAGAGTACCTGATTATCACTTGTGCTTACATACTATTACAGGTCAATTGTCAATGAAGCCGCTGCTGCTTCCCCGGTTCAACCCATTGTGAACATGGGCCAGGGCTTCTTGTGAGTACGGTATATGAGAAACCGCCCGTGCGTTGAATCGAACGCTTATGAGTTTGAAATCCTACTCTAGTGGCTACAACCCCCCTAAGTTCGTAATTGATGCAGCAAAAGACGCCCTGGACAAGGTCGAATGCAATCAATATGCACCCACAAAGGTTCTTCCCACTTTGGCTGCGCGGGTATGGAACGTATTTACTAACGTTTAACAGGGCGATCCACGGCTCAAGAAAGCCATTTCCGCGGCATACTCTCCTTTCTTTGGCCGGGAATTGAACCCAGACACGGAGGTGTCAATTACCACCGGTGCCAATGAAGGTTAGACTATTTGGACGGGACGAATGCTATGCTGTCTGAAGCTAATATTAGTGCTGTAGGCATGTTGAGTGCGTTCATGGGTTTCATTGAACAGGGCGACGAAGTCATTATTTTCGAGCCATTTTTTGACCAGTACGTTTCCTTCCTTGTACTTACAGACACGGAAACTAATAATCCGGTAGATATATAAGCAATATTGAGATGCCGGGAGGAACTATAAGATATGTTCCTCTGCATCCACCAAAAGACGGCGCATCGAGAACGTCTTCTGCTGCGGAGTGGTCGATAGATTTCGATGAGCTGGAAAGAACTATCAACCCCAAAACTAGAATGATTGTGAGTGCGAAATTGTTTCGGCCTTCGCCATTAACATTGATACCAAGGGCTAACTCTTTCATTAGGTTCTTAACTCGCCGTATGTATAGCACCTTCGTGTTCTCCACGGAAAACCCCTAATTCCCTAACTAATCTCATTTGCAGACATAATCCCGTTGGTAAGGTCTTCTCGCGGGAGGAACTCGAAAAGATAGCTGCGCTATGTGTCAAACACAACATCATTATACTTTCTGATGAAGTTTATGACCGGCTTTACTACGTCCCATTCACGCGCATTGCCACATTGTCTCCTAAGGTTGCCGCTTTGACGCTCACTGTCGGATCGGCTGGAAAGAATTTTTACGCGACGGGCTGGAGAGTAGGCTATCTCATCGGCCCCGAGCACCTTATAAAGTATGTCGCCGCTGCACATACTAGGATTTGCTACAGCAGTGTTGCACCTTTGCAAGCTGCCACAGCAATTGGTTTTGAAAAGGCAGGCGAAGTTGGATTCTGGGACCAGAGCAAGGCGGAAATGAGAGCAAAGGTGGAGAGATTCTGTGAAGTATTTGATGAGCTCGGAATCCCTGTTAGTGCCCCTGTTGTGCTACTTATTCCTATCGTGGTACTAATTTCTTCCCATAGTATTCTGATCCAGAAGGCGGTTATTTCGTCCTTGCAAACATGGCCTCCGTCAATCTTCCCGAGGATTATCCATTCCCTCCGCATGTTGCAAGCCGACCCCGCGATTTCAAACTGTCGTGGTTCCTGATCAAGGAGGTCGGTGTTGCCGCAATTCCCCCGACAGAGTTCTACACGGATACGAATGCACACATTGCTGAAGACTACTTGCGATTTGCTGTGTGCAAGAACGACGATGTTCTAGAGACTGCAAAGGAACGCTTGCGTGGGTTGAAAAAGTACATTGTCCATTGAGAGTAGAAAGCATTCCCAAATTCCGGGACCCTTAGTAGCTGCCAGGGAAGCCTTATTTAGTTGTTTATTATCACATTTCGGTAGATATCTAGGATAGTTGTATAGAATTTTGGCTAGGCTTCGTGGAATGCCTCGAGAGCTGCTTATAATCCAGATCTTTTTTCTCCGCAAAGGGATCGGTACCTGATGCGCCGCCCAGACTCGGGCGACAGAGCTGTACTGGCCGCTAAGCTGCTTTGAGTTTGGCGGCCCATCGGCCAATCTCCCTCGAGAACTTCAAAGCGACGACGAGACCGAGTTGGGGCAAACCAAGCACCCAGCCATACAAAGGCACGGCAGACCAGGCACGATCCTGATTATTGGAAGAGCTACGGACTCCTTCGCTGGTGTCGATTCTTGGCTTGATCTATATCTTCTGTCTATATGCGCGATTGGGCGTCGAATTGATCCTTCTCCTTGCCCGCAGATATTCCGCATTGATTTGCTTCCCTCTCTGCCCCCTACACCATCTCTTAACGGCATGCGATCATGGGTGACCAGCAGAATATTTCTCAGATTCTGGCAGCCTTAGGTATTTTAGTGCTTTTTTTCGTCTGATCTGATGACTTACATCTTGTTTTTGGAGTTTTGCTGACCCTTTTTTTTACCTTTTCCTTTTGGCTAGCTGCACACCAGTCATCGACCCCAGCACAGCAGACTTCCTCGCCTCAACAGGGCCAAACACCCCTACACGCATACTCTGGAGCATATCCTCCCTCGGCGGCGCCGCCCAGTATTGCAAACTACGGTTTACCGCAGCCCGATAACACCGGGAGCTTAGACATCAGCGGCGCGAAACCTGTCAACACGGGCTCAGTCAGCATTGCGGATGCGATTGCTAAAGCGCGAGGAATTGCGGCCGAAAAAGGCATTGTCCACGATCAGAGCAGAGGTACGGTATTGCGCCTATATGCGTCGTTGATATTTTTACTTGTACCTAATACTCTTTTTGTACTTTGCTGACTGGAAACCGTCAGGGCCTCCTCGGGGAATAGACTCGCGACGCGACCCCCGAACTTATCATCGCTCGCGATCTCCATCAAGAAGCCCTCCGCGAATTGCGCGTGAGACATTCCGCGATAACTATAACCCATATCGCGATGAACGTCGCGCCGATAGACGGGGTGGTGGAAATGACCGCGGTTATGCGCGGGAGCGCTCCTTCTCACCACGCCCCGGTGGCCGCTCGCCACCACCAACGCGGCAATTATGGGGAGCCGGTGAACGATCTCCTCCATCGCGTAGGCCTGGTAGTATGGACGATAACGTCGAGACCATCAGCGTTGAGTCCAGCCTGGTTGGCCTGATCATTGGCCGACAGGGCGAGAGTCTGCGGAGAATCGAATCCGATACTGGAACGAGGATACAGTTTTTGGACAATAATGATCCAAGCAGCACAGTGAGGATGTGCAAAATTACGGGCAGCAGGCCTGCGAGAGGCGATGCCAAGGCTGAGATTACTCGCATCATCAGTGAGAGTACCGCGTCGCGGGCTGGCAATAGACCACCAGATCGGCCACTCAAAGCTTCGGGCCAGCCTCCTGGGCAAGACGAGGATGCTGTGCAGATTATGGTTCCTGATCGGACGGTCGGTCTCATCATTGGTCGTGGAGGAGAGACTATTAGGGACCTCCAAGAACGGAGCGGGTGCCATGTCAATATCGTGAATGAGAACAAGAGCATCAACGGCCTTCGACCCGTGAACCTGATAGGGTCTCACGAGGCTACTGAAAGAGCAAAGGATCTCATTCTTGAAATCGTCGAGAGTGATACCCGGCAACTTGCGAACCCAACACAGCGGGAACCACGTCCTCCATACGGAGATCCATCCGGTGGGCCTGGCGGAGAGAAGACCAATGATGCGATGTTCATTCCACCGGATGCAGTTGGGATGATTATTGGAAAAGGTATTGCACCCTTGGCTGTTACGCGTAGTTTTTTGTTCCATGTTAACCGATTTCATATGTAGGTGGAGATACGATTAAGGAAATGCAGGCTATCACTGGATGCAGAATTAACATTCAGTCTTCAACTGGCCGTGATGCCGAACGGGAGGTCACGTTAGTTGGGAGCAGGGGCGCAATTGAAGAGGCAAAGAGGATGATCACAGAAAAAATTGACAGCGCAGTAAGTAGGATGTGTATCAACCCCCGAGTTACTTAACACGTACTGAGCAGTATTCTTTATAGGAATACAAATCTCGCTCCCAACCACCGCGGCGAGAAGACCCGTACAGTGACCGATACTCCAGACCACAGCGCCAGCCTTACTACCAGGACCAGGGCAGACAAGCCCCACAAGCAGCCCCCCAGCAGCCTTCCTCTCAGCCAGGCGGCGGTGATGATCCGTACGCTCAATGGGGAGGCTATCAGAATTACGTCGCGTGGTGGTACGCTGCCATGCAACAGCAAGCAGCACAGCAGCAGGGCGGTCAATCCGATTCACAAGGGCCTCCCGGAGTCTCATAATTCTCTATTTCTTCATGTCTATGTCCCAAAAAAAAGGCTTATCTACGCTCAAATTGACATTTGGGTGAATGCCGCATATTAAATGCCTTTACCCATTGCGATACCCCCTCCTGCTGGCATGCGGTGAAAACGCATTGGAGAAATTGTCTCAGGCCGGCATTCCAAAATGGTTTTGTTCTCTTTCCTTTTGTACTTCCTTTCTCTTTCTTGACGTTTGCTGTTTGCTTTTTGTTTGCTTATTTTATTTTTCAAACATTCTTATCCTTCGTATATTTGGCAGAACAAAAATGAGGACCTCACGGATATATTAGTTTGGCGGAATACGGGTTAATATAATATGACTACAGCTGCTGGGGCTTTTTTATTCTTACATCATGTGCTTTTCCTCGTTTTCTCAGCTGGGTTTTGTGATATGCTTTTCTCTGCTTCACATGAGCGCCACAGTTTGTATCACGGCTTCAAAAATATTCTTCCGGCGGACACTTTATATTGAAGATGAGTCTAGCCGGTTGCTTTGACATATTCTTTTCCTGTACACCATATATATTGAACCTCAAAAGTTGAATCTGATCATTGTTTATACAAAATGGCTGTGTCCGCATTACCTCCTGAGTATGCTTTCTATTTGCCAAACAAAAGCCAGCCAGCCAATTGCCTGGCAAATTCAGACGGGATGATTACTAGTATCTTAGAGATTGGGATGATTTTTGGTGTTGATTGATACTGGCAAGTCATATGACATCATGCGCAAACCTTAAAACCTTAAGTTAACGTATTTCACCACTTTCTTGAACACACCACTTTCTTGAACACACCACTTTCTTGAACACTTAGTCATGTGATATAGTCTGATTTAGTAAGCGCCAATTAAATCAATGCAGCTTCAACCTCTGTACATTCATATATTTATTGCACATGGCAATTATGAGTGCAAATCAACTTGTTTTAGCTGCTTCAGCAGTTGAAAATCAGAAAATAAGTCAGTGAAATGCTG